>NC_069448.1:5971592-5993834 GCF_026875155.1 Cherax quadricarinatus
ATTATCAAAAAAACCCCCTAAAAGAGAGAAGCAACGCGGTTTCGGTCCGACTTAGCATTGAAAAAGTCACACTGTGTGACTTTGTAAATGGTCCAAGTCGGACCGAAACGTCGTCGTTAGCTTCTCTCTTTATGTGCGGGTTATTGTGTATTGTTCCAGTCACGGTATTGTGCCTTTTTGTTATTTACCCTAGTATTCTTGGTTATTTTTTTTCTCAAGCCAGTTTTTGGTGCACCACTCACATGTATGATGCTTCCCTCTTAGAAATTGGATAGGGACGTCTTCTAAGCTGTGATAAATAAACA
Organism: Cherax quadricarinatus; assembly: GCF_026875155.1. Classification (NCBI taxonomy): domain Eukaryota; kingdom Metazoa; phylum Arthropoda; class Malacostraca; order Decapoda; family Parastacidae; genus Cherax; species Cherax quadricarinatus. The sequence continues at coordinate 5,971,898 of NC_069448.1, forward strand.
TTCTTTCACAGCTGATGCAAGTGTGTGTACTCGCCTATATGTGGTTGTAGGGGTCGGTTCATAGCTCCTGGCCCCGCCTCTTCGCTAGTCGCTACTAGGATCACTTCTGGCTCCAAGAGCCTTATTGTACCTCTTAAAACTATGTGGATCTTGCCTTCATTACTTCATTCTCCATATTGTTCCACTTCCTGACAATTCTAAGGCTGAAGAAATACTTAGTAACATCCTTTTCCCTTGTTCCTGTGTCCCATCTCTGAAACAATTCTGGCCCTGTCCACCCTGTCAATTTTTATTATTTTATACATCGTTATCATGTCCCCCCCAATCCTTCCTGTCCTCCAGTATCGTCAGGTTGAGTTCCCTTAACCTCTCATAGGTCATACCCTTTAGCCACGTCTACGGCCCTGTGCTGTACATTCTACAAGACTGATGGACTGAACACATTGACTCCAGGCTGAGGGACTGATTACCTCAAACTCCTCTCCTTACACCTTTCTGCTTTGTATTGGACTGATAAAGCCTCTGTGTGGCGAAACGTTTCCTCAATAAAGATTCCCATATGTTGCATAAGTGTCTAACTGTTGTACATGTCTTAATTTTGCATTTGTGTCTTAACCTCAAAATTAACAACCATATTAACATAAGGAAAGAGCACTGCTGCAGGCCCGCTGGCCCAAGCTAAGCAAGTCCACCTCACACCCACTCGTGTACTTGTCTAACCTATTTTTAAAGCTACTCAAGGTTTTTGAAACACTACAACATTCTCGACACCTGTTTTTTCAAGAATGAATTTTACTGTTTAAACAAATTCGTTTAAAGTATATATGCATTATATGCTATTCGATTCACTAAATCAATTGTGCTAATTAAGAATGACTCGGTTATTGAATAGCGCATCACACTTTTTTAAATATTGTTTTATAAAGTAAAGACTTTATTCCATCATGTTCATAGAAGACTTATAAAACTGTAGAAGAGGAAAAACAAAGTATGAATAGCACCACCAGTCACATGTACAAAGAAAGTCATAGTACAAGTAAACAACATAAACATTTTTAAAAATGTTTGACTTGGCTCTGTTGTCGTAGGTCACGGTCAGCTGATGTTGTTGCAACGTTACAAACAGAAATCACCAAGCATTGTGGAACCTTGTTTATCGTTGTAGCATATTTCCATTGGTGCAACATCTTTATGGAATCTCTCCCTGTTCGTCACTCATGTCAGATACGTTGTCAGGGAAAAAAATACGAGTAGTGGAAATGCAGTTTGATAACATATTGCATCTCGGTTGTTGCTAACTTTGGAGTAGCTGATCTGGCAGTGCCTTGTAGGGTTGACGTGTCTGCAAGATAACCTGTTACAGATGTTCTATAATGAATGCCAAGCTGTTTACTCTGCCCCAAGTGTCCCAATTCTTCACTCTGCGATTTTTCATTACCATCTGCAACTCATTGTTAGCCATGAGTGATGAATTTGTGGGGCCTACAAATACGTTTTTCTTAATCTTGGCCTCAGTGTGGGAAAACTTTCCTAAAATCTATTTGAATGCTGGACGATCCTTGTCCATTGTCCTGAAAAGTTATTTGATAAGACGAAGTTTGATATTCATTAGTAGTAACAAAAGCTTGTTCTCTGAAATCATTGAAGCATAGCTACAGTAAGAGTGTGGTTTAAACCACGGTACGGGTGGGTTAGAACCCCTGGCGTGTAAGTCGTGTTGGGAAGATGAGCATACATATATCATGTCACAGGGCCTCCACTAAGGTATAAAAGGGGGTTGGATGAATGGTCATGGTGCTTCGATTTGTTCCTGGTTATTTCCCTTAAGAAGTTGCTGGGTGCGGGATGGCGACTCTAGTGTTTGTTTGTGCGAATACCTTGGAAACGTTCAATGCAAACCTGGGTGTTGGGAAAGGATATAAACTTTGTTAGGGAGTGGATGTTGGTCGCATGGAGGAAATTCATGATTCTAAGATTTACTTTTCTTTGCAGTCTTTTGAGAAAAAGGAAGGAAAAAAATAGCATATTTCAGTTTATAGAGAAGTGTTTTTAGAGTTCATCATCGGCTTGGTATATCTTGTTGTGAAGGTTTTAGTTATTCGTCTGTCTGTTTAATTGTTGTTGAATGGCACTGTTGTGATCATTTCAAAATAATAATTATTTCTACAAGTACATGTACAAGATATACAAGCCTAGCTGACATCAAATGACTTACTACTATATAGAATAGCCCCTTGTTAAGCAGAGTTATTTCGGGAAAAATAGGTCAGTTTTGTCCCCAGGATACAACCCACACCAGTCGACTAACACTCGAGGTAACTATTTACTGATAGGTGAACATGGGCCAGCAGGTGCCTTAAGGAAACGCGTCATAATGTTTTCCTGCCGTACCGGGATCGACTACTGGACCTCAGTGTGTGAATGTGTGCGCTTGGCAACATCGAGTACGGGACACGCGTGAGATCCTCTGGACATTATCACTCTAAAGTCCCCTCATTAGTTTTTCTTTATTGATTAGTCTGGTTTCCTTTCAAATTTTTATTTCTCCAGTTTTCACACATTTTTCATTAATTGAAATTTGTCCTCACATGAGCATCATATTGTTGTCTGTGGTATCCACTGGAAGATTGGTTATATATCCAGCTTGGTGATGTTATGATGAAACCTATTGTTGCCGCCTCGTACAAAAGTCAAGTTAACATTACAAACAAAGATAGTGCTGCGTTTTTTGTTTGTCGGCCATGAAAGAGAATGCCGAGGAGCGGAACACTGTCATGAGAGAAACGAACAGATTAACTTAAATATTAGTCTTTCGTTCTAACTTGTCTAGAAAGTTAAAAATCTCATCCTGATCCGCTTTCCTGTTATTCCATTTCCCGTGCATTTTGTGAGCTTTTCAACATACTTGCAAAGTTGCGAAGCTTTTGCATAACGTACCACCTATATTGCAGTTTATTTACCTGTGTAATCAAGGAACAATTACGTAAACGATCCAGTAGTTTTCCCTAAATAGAGCGAATTGCTTTACTTATGTTACCCTGGTTGTTGAGCTGTCTCGTAAAATCTCTGAGTAATGCTATAATCTATAGTTTTTTACGTTTCTTCTTGTCACCTTTATGGAGTGGGGACTCAAATCCACGTAAGCTAACCTTTCATCCCTTTGTCAATAATATTCTGACTTCATCACAGTCTTGGGGCATTCAGGTCTCATGGTATTTAGAGCATGAGCCTGAATGTTTCTGGTAACCTGCAGAACAATGAGTATAACAAAACAGGGTCACTTTGCTATGTGGAGGGGTTGACAATTATTAGGTTTTTTTTTTTTTTTTTGTATTGTGTTACCATCAGGCTGATTTTACAATTAAAAATAATCATCAGTAACATATGTCCCTAGAAAGGTTTTCAACGGTTTCTTCGGTTAAAACATCCTGAATGGCTATTTTCAGCGTTTTGTGATCTTATTCCGCTGGTGCATATACGTTGTCTCTCGGCTATATGCTTTGTTATATTATCACAGCTTCTTTTCGTACTGATATTGACAGCTTTCTTCAACAACGTACTATGTTGCTTGGTCTTGCCCTCGTCTATCTACTCTTTTTCATTGACCGCTACATTTGTTCGGTTGGATACCTGGAGGTTATCGATGTTCTGTATTCTTATTCTTCATTAGTTTTTTATATATCAAGCAAACAGCGACATTAGGAATCGACCTCATATGGGTAGGTCGGATCATGTGTATTAGCAAACAGTAGTGACGGCTAGTATGGACCCTTGTGGAACCCCACTCGTTTACTCTCTCCTTTCTGGACGTTTCTTTCTTTACCTGTTACTCTTCTGTCATTCAGGTACTTCAAGACCCACTCTTCATCACTGCCTTTTATGTTACTGTTTAATGTGGCAAATGTGTGTGTGTGTGTGTGTGTGTGTGTGTGTGTGTGTGATGTGTGTGTATGTATTTATGTATTGTACGTGTGTGTTGTGATGGTGGTGCCGCCAGAGTGTCTGCTTTTTTTTAGTTAATGATAACATTATCAGCAAGACACATCCTTTTAATCGATTATTATAACCCATCACGCCCTACACCAAGTCTGACCTCGATCAGGAGAGAGAGAGTGAGAAAGGTAGGGGAAAGGAGAAAAAGCAACGAAGGATCCTTTCCCCCCTAGAGTAGGGGAATATGGGTGGGAGACACTACGGGGAATGTTGAAACAAAGTAAACGAGGCTTCTCTTATTACCACTTCACTGTTGTTGTGTAGACAACTATTCCTTTTAGCTTTCTTTCCCTTTCTTCTTTCTTTTTTCTTCTCTCTCTGTTGATAAATTAGGCACATGTGCAAACATTTGGGGTTTTCTTTTAATGAAAGGAAACGTTATCGCCACGCCTGACCGTGGGCCTTTCATCAGTCCATACAAAAGGAGAAAATGGTGAAGAACAGGAGAAGTTTGAGGTAATCAGTCCTCAGTCTTAATTACACGGGAATTCTTCAACTTGCCTAAAACCCTGCGCATGGACTTCCCAATTCGTCAAAATGTGATGCCACCTACGACTGCCTGCACCTCTCCTGCCTACAGTATATATAACGATGCTACTTCTCACATATGTTGTATTCTTTTCAAGATTGATGGACCTGTATCACTTCCGACTCAAGGCTTCTGAGGGACTGATTACCTCATTAAACTCATACTGTTCTTCGCCATTCGAATCTTGTATGGACCTGTTGAAGCCACTGTTTGTTGCGAAACGTTCTCCTCATCTTATTGATATCCCAAATGTTGCACATGTGTCAATTTTATTAACCTTACCACCACACCAACAAAAACTCCACCCAACACCACCAACAAACAACCAACTCCATCACAACTCCACCACCACCACCATACCAACACAACCAAAACCCACCACCAAACACACCACCACACCAAAACCCCACCACCACCACCACCAACACCAAACACCACCACCACCAACACCACCACCACACCACCACCAACAACACCACCACACCAACCACCACAACACCACCAACAACACCACACCACAAACATCACCACCACCACCAACACCAACAACCACCACCACCAACCAACACCACCCAACAACAAACACACCAACCACAACAACAACACCACCACCCCAAACACAACACACCACCACCAACAAAAACACCACCACAACAACAAACACCCACCACCACACCAAACATAAACAACACCCTCCAACAACAACACCACCACCAAAACCAACACCACCACCTACAACTCCACCACCAACAACACCACACCAACAACACCACACCAAACAACAACACCACCACCAACAACAAACAACCACCACCACAACACCACAACAACAACACACCAACAACACAACCAAACAACAACACCACCACCAACACCACCCCACCAACAACACCAACACCAACAACACCACACCACCTCCACACCAGCACAGCACCTAATTATACAGTTCACACCTGAGGATGACATAACCCTAACCCCAAACGACTTCGAAGAAGTCACCAATAGCATGTCCGTTCACTCTGCCCCAGGTAGTATTCAACACGCTGAGTTAAGCACTGGTTAATTAAACCAGTGGTCGCTGCGGCCGTGGCAATAAGACCATCGGCTATCTAACCTTTACGTGTCCTTAGACACGTTCCTACACTAAACGCCTCGTATTATTTTGGATGGCAGGTATTGCACACAAGTATGATAGAATGGCAGGTATTGCCCACAAGTATGATAGAATGGCAGGTATTGCCCACAAGTATAGTAGAATGGCAGTTATTGCCCACAAGTATGGTAGAATGGCAGTTATTGCCCACAAGTATGGTAGAATGGAGTTATTGCCCACATGTTAGTAGAAATGGCAGTTTATTGCCCACATATGGTAGATGGAGTTATTGCCCACAAGTATGGTAGAATGGCAGTTATTGCCCACAAGTATGGTAGAATGGCAGTTATTGCCCACAAGTATGGTAGAATGGCAGTTATTGCCCACAAGTATGGTAGAATGGCAGTTAATTGCCCACATGTATGGATAGAATGGCAGTTATTGCCCACAGTAATGGTAGATGGGCAGGTATTGCCAAAAGTATGGTTGAATGGCAGGTATTGCACAACAAGTTTGGGTAGAAGGAATGCAGGTAATTGCCCACAAAATGTAGAGCAAAACCCTTTTATTGTAAACGATGTTTCTTTTCGGGTAGACCTTGATGAAACTACCCAGCTCTTCTAAGTGTAGATATTACCGTGTCGGGGGCTAGTGTACTGTATATTCGTATCCATCCTATGGACGATGGGTTGTCTGTTATATTGTATTTCTTCATATCCATTCTTTGTAACGGTAGGTCTTTAAAAATTAGTAAAACAGGAGTACATCTGGGTTTACTTATATGGCAATTTTTATGTTACTGATTTTAGCGATACTTGTTTCAGAATTTATCGTAGCTGTCTTATTTTCGCTTAGCTAGTTAATGCTTAACATACGATGGCTCGTTTTCCTAAGTTCTATATTTCTCAATAACGGAGGGACAGTAAACAGTGGTTCAGGAAATTGACCATTAAAAACTGAATGAATATATATTAGTTAGTTTGCAACATCATCTGTATGTATGAGTAGGTTGCAGAAAGAACTACTTACGACGACGAAGCCTGAGCTGGCTACCAAAACCTTCGTCAATATGTTGCATTTCGTTTCCCGTTAAAGTGCTATCTACGTTCTTGTTTCTGATGGCGTTTACCAATCTTTACACTGTATCCCGTTGACCTTGATTTTGCATTTATTTTGGTCAGACTACAGACAATGTTATAAAAAGACTTTCAAAGGAATTTTTTTTCCGTTACATTATTTGCTGTATCATGCTTGATTAGTTAAACGTAGTGGAATCATGAAGAATTGTGCATGAAGTTCTGTATATTGATTTTTTTTAAAATCTGTTACCTGACCTTCACTTGTGAATTATGTCATATCAATGTGTTCCATGGCGAGTAAACTATCAACAGTGACATCAAGTAATAAAGCTTGAGATGAAGAAACCTGCATGGCAGGAGTAGGAGGGTTAAGGACCTTGGCCTCCCCACACACTTGCATGTTGCACACGTCAGCAAAATGTGCGAGATTGTCTGCTTCCCTGTAAGCTTCGGATGGAGAAGGCAGCTGCTGCGACTCATAAAACAAGCCTTGCAGTGCAACAGTTGTTGGACAAGCATCTCGACAAACTAAACAGATTGCAAGAATAATGAAATGGTGTTAAATGTTGGAGATTTTAGGAGAAAGTTTAGACAATATTGTGCTGCCTCTGTGCTCCTGACTCTGTGCTCCTGCCTCTGACCGCTGGTCTGCCTTTGTTGTCCGCTGGTCTGCCTCTGTAACCACTAGTTCGTGCCTCTGTGGACCACTGGTCTGTCAACGGACCACTGGTTTGTGAAAGACTGGTCTGGTCTGTGACCACTGATCCCTTGTGATACTGGAGGGGTCCCAGTCCATGGTGTAACATCTTGCCTAGAAGGGGAGTGGGCAAGGAATGGATGTTAGGGCTATTGGTTGTTAAATTGCCTGGATAGACAGATACTGCAAGGACTTGCAATCCATTTCATTGACAGCTGGGACAACTTTTATCGCAAACATGATGTGTATGCAAGAGAGATGGGGGTAGGATCTACTCCCTTGGGCAGGGGTGGTGTCAATTTGCCAACTCGATCGAGAGGGGCCACTGCTGCACATGTCTGGGATTTTAACCTGATATAAGAGAGGAAATTGGGTGTGTGGGAAACAGGTTGCAGTCTAGGGTTGAAATAGTAATGTTCTAAAAAACAAATTCATCATGTACCAATTAAATTTACAAACGGGAGACAGGAGAGGGCAGAGAGGACTAGCTCCTTAAGGTTTACTATACTAATAGCAGGAGTTTAAGAAATAAGATGAGCTCAGATTATTTGCCAGGTGCAGGGAAGCATAGATATTATTGCCTATAAACAGAGACCTGTCACACATTGAAAGATAGAAGAAATTGCATTCTGAAATTACACCATACAAGGCTATATATTATTCCTCAATGAACAGGGTCAACAGGACAGGGTGGGGAGGAGACAGCACGATTCAGGGTCATCACAAGACAAATAAACTTAAAACCCTAACAAAATCCCCGGGCCCTGATGGAGCTGCATGCAAGGATTCTAAAGGATGTTAATGAGGAGCTTTAGCAAAACCTTTGCTAATCTCTTCAAACAATAATGTGACAAATGTGATACTTATTTCAAGCCAGGTGACAGAGTCTTAGTTCGAAACTGTAGACCATAAGCTAACTCCATAGTGGGAAATGCAAGGAATCTGTATTTGCCGAGGCAAATTCATAACAATCCGTGAGGAAGCTAAATTGATCCAATGGAATCTCAGCACGGTTTTACAAAAGGGCGTCTCATTGCTTAAGAATTTATTAGCTTTGTTCCACTAAGGTATTCGAGGGAGGCTGTTTATGGTAAATGAATATGATATTGTGTATATGTAACTCCACTATGGGTTTTGATAGACTCATATCAGAGATTATTTGAGGGCGAATTAAGGCACACGGAATAGAAATTTTTGTCCGGTATAGAGGCTGGAGTTAACAGGCAGCGAAGAGAGTTTGCTGAGTGGGGAAGCGCACGAGGGCGTTCCCAAGGGGTCAGGGTTTGGCACCGTGTTGTTCACAATTACATAAAACGACATAGATGAAAGGAATTAAATAATGATACAACACTAAGTTTGCCATGTCATTAAAATAGGCCTACGAATTCATTATGACGAGGGACATTTATTAGAACTCCAGAAGATTTGAATAGGTCTGATACAGTGGTCGGGAGATGTGGACAGATGTAGTTTTTAATATAGACAAATGTAAGTTGCGACAGGAATAATAACCATGCTACGTACGTCGGACTGCGTGCGGCCGAGCAGTAAACTGCCTAGTTGATCAGGCCTAGAGCCATCGGGGAGTGCATGGTCATGGACCGGGACCGCGGGGGCGTTGATCCCCGGAATAACTCCTGTAACCTCCAGGTATGCCACATTTAACTATATAATGTAGATCTTATATTACTGATTTGGAACAATAGGTTTTTGGGAGTTGTGGTTAGCGGTTCTTAAACCAAGACAACAGTTCACTTAATTTATTTGATTATAAGCATAAATAAAATATAATCTGTATTTTGCTGTTAAAAAATGGGCTGACAAATCTGTGAGCAGTTGGAATTTACATGACTTGTAGAGAAATGGACATGCTTTTCCATAATTTGCCGTGGGTATTGTCTATACCTAGTTACTGTACTACTGTAGGCCAAATGTACTTTCCTACAAGTTACTTAACATTTAGGTCCATTGTTACTCCTGGAGTACTGTAGTTATCCACTGTATTCTGCGTACTTGTTACTATGGTTTGTCCAGTGTACTTCCCGCAGTACTATGTACTTGGTCGGCCAGTGTACTTCTGCAGTATTTGGACTATGGTTCGTCAAGTGTACTTCCGCAGTTACTGTTAATATAGTTAGCCAGTGTACTTCCTGCAGTACTTGTACTATAGTTGTCCACATCTACTTCCTGCAGTACTTGTACTATATTAGCACATTGTACTTCCACGCAGTACTTGTACTATAGTAGTCCATTGTAACTTCATGCGTACTTGTACTATTAGTAGTCCAGTGTACTTCCCGCAGTACTTGTTTACTATGGTTAGTACAGTCGTTACTTCCCGCAGTTACTTGTACTATGGTTGTCCAGTGTACTTCTGCAGTACTAGTGCTATTAGTAGTCTAGTGTACTTCCTGCAGTACTCCACCACTGACCCCATATTAATCACATTCAAAGATTTCACTACTTCGCATCTTCATCTACCAGTTATATTTTTGTTTATCATCTTTAAGACTTGGTGATATTAACAGTGTTGAATGGTCCTGTCCTAACAGATCTCTCTGTAAACATGTCTTGACTGTTATGTTGGAGAGGAATAAGTACAATACAAAACACGCCACATTTGTCTTGTTAAGTGGATTTGAGTTATTAGTATAAGAATGAATCATTTAAAAGACCTATGTTTTGATCTGGGGTACTCATCTTTCTCGTTGATAGCCTCAGAAACCCAGCAAACCTTCGGCTTGGGGGTCTCCTTCGATGTCGGTATCTTAGTTCCGACTGGGTCTGTAATAGAACGGGTTTTACTGTCAGTAAAACACCCTCTGAAATATTACATTATGTGCAGCGTTAATACTAGGTGAGACCACGTTATCTTATGTATGGGTGATGGCCCTTGACGGCTTTGATGGTAGCTTTTACTCCCCTACCACCTAAGCTCATTGTAGTGGGAAGTCCTTTGAGTTTTAATACGTCGTTGGAGCTGGTTCGGTATCGGATGCTTGATATGTCGTCTAAACACCTTCAGTTCTTTCCGTCATGAGGTCATGTTAAATTCACCTGACTTGACACCATTCATCCACAAGTTCAACTTGTAAGCTTATATCCGTGGATAATGTTCCGTAGTACGGAGAATTACTAGTGATACCCTCGACTTAGAATGAAAGTTACTGGTTGATTAACATTTCAAACTTTGTATCTTTGCTTCAGGTTCTTCTTAATGTATCGATCAAAAAACGGAATAAGCGCCACGATGAGTAGAATGCATGTTCTGTTGCGGTACCTGCGCCATTCTAATATGTTACCGTAAATATTTCTTGTCAGGATGAGTTTTCTGGATAGCACTCATGTGCCATAGGAGAGTACGTATTGTGTTACTCTTTTCACAGTTTTTCCTGGAGATTGGGTATGAACTTGAGTTTTCCACGAAGTATACAAGATCGATACAAATTTTTTCTGTTTCAACGGAGACGTGGCTTTGCCGGCGGACTACTTGGATCGACTTACTACATAGTCACTGGTTGATTTCAATTGAGTCACAATCTGTTCTAGTTTTGGAAAGCAAAACAGCACCCTTCTTTTTATAGTCGATTTATGCTGATTATAATGCTTACGAGTGTAGGTGCCAGCTTTTACAAACTGAAAATGTATCAGAGTGTGGATTCCTGGACTCCAAGGTGAGGGTTATGGAGTATTAATTCCACTAGACATGTTTGAGTTTGATTAGAGGCATATTACTATGAACTTTACTGGGTCTTAGCGAATTAGTATGGTCTCCTCAGCACACTTGAATGTATATCAGATTCTCTTGACAGGAGATTTTAGGAAAAGGTGTTTGGACATGATCCAGTCTAACATGTTGATTTCATGACACTGCAATTTTAATTCTTCTTGGGCAAGGATACACTTACAAAATGAAAGCTGTTGTCTTTGTCTGTACTTAGTGATTTTCAAAAATACTTTCTTGATTCCCTCCTGATATCCAGATGTTTGAAAACTCCAAAGTAGAGGTTTCGGCAGCCACCATATGATGCTGCATCCCTGTTGGAGAAACATTTCTCCACAGGGGAGGTTAGACATGTAGCAATTTCCTATAGGAGAGTGTAAAGTGTGGAAGAGATTCACCACAATCTATGTGTATCATTTTTGAATTTTCCATAGTTTAAGGTATATCCAATTGATGCCAGTGTCAGCTATAAAACTTTAAAAACATCTTGCATTCTAAGGTGATGTAGCCTTGTGCAAAAATATTCCAAGATTTTCTGAATTTCTGGATTTAAGGGATAGCGTAAAATGAGTGATATCTGATCTGTGAAACACGCAAATGTTTGCTCTTTTTTCTCTATAAAAGGTATCTGCAATGGTCATGTTGCATGCTCTGGTAAGGTCGCCCCTTGGGGCAAAATTTAAAATATTCTGTTAAGTGTTATGTGGAAGACTGTTTTCACTGACAGTAATAGTAGGATGGTAGCCTGGCTGGTTTACTTAGTCCACTTGTGGCTGCCACTAAAATCTTAACATAACGGGGTATTTTTAACCTCTTCGTGTGTTGCTCTTGGATTTGGTGCGTCGGTGTGTGTGGGGGGGGGTGCCGTGTGTGTGTGGGGGGGAGATGCGTGTGTATGTGGGGGTGCGTGTATGTGTGTGGGGTGCGAACTGTGTCTGTGTGGCGGGGGGGGGGGAAACGATTTATTGCAAATAGTATTGCACATATCTTGATGTATCGTACATGCCGTCTGCAGAAAGGACGTTTCTGTCGGCGGTAGTTGCCCTCAAGTGTGTTGTTGTTCCTTGTGTTCCAGATGGTGATATCTTCCTAGTTGGACATGTTGTAAAGAGATTAGTAAGATCTCATTTCTTCCTAGCTAACACTTCTGGTTTCACAGTGTTCGTCATCAGAGCAAATACCCATTTCTTGTTTGACCTTGTTCCACTAACCTTACCCTTTTCAGGTTGAGGCTTGAGTTGTCTCCTGACCAGTGGGTGGTGCCGTTTTCTACCGGGGAGACCTCATCCCACTTCACTGGATCAAATTCTGTTCCACCAGTGAGGAGAAGACTTAGCCCCACTGGATTCCAGGACGAGTAAGGCGTTTTGTTGGCTCCTGTTGAACAAAACGTCTCCCGTAAAGCCTTTCCAAGGATGAGAAGATGGGTATAACTAAACTTATTGTCCCATCGTATCCCACTTTAACCTGGTACTACTGAGATGTGCGTGTGTGCTGTTGCGGGGGGGGGGGCCGTCGTGTGTGTGTGCGCGACGTGTTTGTGTGTGGGGTGGGGTGTTGTTTGAGTCGTGGGTGGGGTCGTGTGCGTGTGCTGGGATGTGTGTGTGTGTGTGTGTGTGTGTGTAGGGTATGTGGGTATGTGTGTGTAAGGTGTGTGGGTATGTGTGTGTTAAGGTGTGTGGCTGTGTGTGTGTGAGTAGGGTGCGATTGGGTGTTTGTGCGGGGTGTGTATGGGGGTGAGTGGTGTGTGTGGGTAAATGTAGGGTGTGTGTGTGTGTGTGTTGTGTGTGTGTTGCTGGACTGTCTGTATGTCTTTTTTGTGTCTGTGTAGGGTTTGCGTGGGTGTGGTGTGGGGGGGAGGTTGTTTGGGTGGCTACCACCAATCAGTGTGTTTAACTCGAAGGTCATAGCAAGCCGATACATGAAACCTCAACATTCAGAAAATTATCTTACAGCGGTAAGAAATCTTTTAAAAATTCATTCTCTCTTGCTATTACCAGTATCATGTGGTGGTAGTTTTCAACGTGGGTGGGCACTATGTTGTTGGTGCCAGCGAAGGTCAGGCACCAGGGCAAAAGGTGGTAGACAAGGGTGGCACAGAAACACTTTACATCCAAGGCCCACAGGCAAATAGGTGAGTGAGGTTGATAGAAGCCTCGTCATCCACTGTGGACATCCAACAAACTTAGCTGAACACTTCACAAGGTCCAGTGCAGGAGCTGATGCTATTACTGCAGGATCAGGCCCTTGTCATAATACAGAAGTGATGTCAACTCTAGCTGCTGACACCTCGCTTTCTTTCCCAGTTTAAACGGTGCTGGCTTAGCAGGCCTTAAACATAGGCTCGAGAGACTGACCACCCTCTATCAAGATTGATGGAAATGATCACGTCTAAGTCCTTTCTACGCTGTTTGGCAATGCCGATTATTCGTTGGAGGAAGCTGCTGTGCAGGCGAAAAACGGTTTGGAAAGAAGGATACCAAAGTGTTGCACATGTTTATTATTCATCAAATTGTTGGCAGTGAGTGCCGACATTTATTATTATGTATGAAGGCATTTGGGAGATAAATACGTAGAGAACAAAAAATGTAGAAGAAATATTACGAAGGAGTAATGGACTTGCTTAAAATTAGAATCTTCATAACAAAAGAAATAATTTAAATAGTGTGAGCACAATAAATAAGTGTACCAGGGACTGAAGCACAAAGGGGAACAAATAAAAGGCAATCGGCGAAGAAAATTGCAAGAACCCTAAATATCTGTAGTCGCATGTGATAGACAAGGCAAGAACCACGTGTATAATTGGTTATTTATTCAAATGTAGTAATACACTGATGATGTTAAGGGAAATGTATACGAAATCTGAAGGATACATTATGAATTCAATGTTTTAGCAGTCCACTTATGGGTATTATAGGGGTTGGTTTAAATTTTTTTTTTAATAAACAGGCCGAGGCACCCTACAAATTCAATATCTGACGTAAGGGTCTAACCTTTTGAATTAAAAAATAAAACTACGAGGCAACTTGCCCCCACATTCTACCTGGGCCGGAGTCATGGAAGTTCCTTGTTATAAGAAGTATACAATTACCTCTAGTACAACCCATTAGTATTTCTCTGCAGAAAGAGCTTAAGATGAAGGCGAAGTACCTAGGAGAATTGCGACATGATGCTCACGTCATGGAGGAGGCAGCACAGCGGAGATGATAATTGCCGCAGTTACTTGAAGCATACAACAGGATTATAACAAGCCTTGGACAGAAAACACGAAATGCAGCTGTGGTTCTACACGTTATGGAGGAGGCAATTGACAGATGCCATAATGGAAAGTTTACAGCGCACAACCATGAGATCAACTGTTATAACTTGGAAAAGTAGGCAGCATGGATATTAAATTTTCTGAACAAAGTAGAACGGAGTACAGTTATCAAACACCAGAATCTGTCTTTAGCTATGTTAAAAGCTTGTATAACAAGGCACGGTACTGGCTACAGTCCAAGGCACGGGGTTTACTGGGCTTACAGTCCGAGGAACTGTAACGGCTACAGTCCGAGGAAGGAACAGTAATGGCTTACAGTCCATGGTAGTCCTGGCCCACAGCTCCGTATCATCTTTTACAAAATGATAAAAATAAACGATGAAACTATCCTTCAGTAGAAAGGACACTGAAAAATGCAATATGATGGAACAAAGTTGTTCACTGGTAAACAAATTTCCAATTGCTCGGTTATGGATAAAATTTCAAATTGCTCGGTTATGGTAAAATTGAACTCAAGAGGATAACACGTTATACAAGCACGGAAGGCACCAAATAGAACGAAAATATGTGTTTTTAAACACCTGAGTGTGATACAATGTCTGCTGACATGTTGTTTATGAGAGAACATAAAAAGTGTGAACGAAAGTTAGATGTCGGGGTGGGTAATGGAAAAATGTTTCAACAAAATCATTGCCAATGATGCTTTTTAAACTAGTTCTGTGCTGTCTCGTCTGGAATATGCTCGTAGTTCGTAGGAACCATACAGGGAAGGGGAGATATCAGAGCTGGAAAACACAGAGATCGTTTACAACCTGCATAGAACCAATTAAAGCATTTAAAATAATGGGAATGCCTAAAAATTCTCTGAATATTGTACTTTTCGAGAATAAACATACTGGAGTGCGAAATATAATAAAAATAGTAAAAATAATAATGGTCATGGGCGTTTACTCCGTCGAGCAGAATAATGAGAACATTGTATACTAACATCAGAATTCTACCAGAAGAAATCAGAAAAAAATACTACTGAGGGGACAGGTGTAGAAGTCTTCAAATAAGAAACTTCGACCAACATCTAGCGGCCAGGTGTTAGATCAACAAGGCTGTGATGGTCTATGTGGGTCTTTGAGCCGATTCCAGTTAATTGCCCCTTGGTTGACCCAGGCAAGCCCAGACAAGCCTGGCACCAGGGTCCAGGCGACAAGGATGTGAGGGAAAACTCGAAATAGGTCGGCATGCATTTTCACTTCCAAGTCTTCACTTTGTTGTGATGGTTGGTATGTAAGATCCTTGGAGACTGTTCACTTCCAAGTATCATTAAATTAAACCTTTATTATAAGATGCGGTTTATCTTTTACTTCGTTTCTTTCTTAATTTCTTTTTTTTTTTCAGTTTCGTATATAAGTGAAAGCATCTACCCACACTATCTTTGATTCATTTTGTGTACGTCTCACTTGAAGACCCCTTATTTATATCTTTTTCTTGGGGGGTAAAAAAAAAAAATTCAAATAAAAAGCTGTAGTTTGTGTTCTCGATGGACGCTGTTCTCAAACTCTTGATGCATCGGTCGTGGTGAATGCATGGTCGTGGTGATTGCATGGTCGTGGTTGATGCTATGGTCGTGGTGAGAATGGGGCACGTGGTGATGCATGGTCGTGGTGATGCATTGGTCGTGGTGATGCATGGTCGTGGTTGATGCATTGGTACGTGGTGATGCATGATCGTTGGTGATGCATGATCGTGGTGATGTATGACGTGCGTGATGCAAAGGTCATGGTGATGCTTGGTCGTGGTGGTGATGCCTTGTCGTGGTGATGCTTTCGGTCGTGGTGATGCTTGGTCGTGGTGATGCATGTTCGGGGTGATGCATGATCGTGGTGATGCATGATCGTCTGTGGATGCATGATCGTGGTGATGCTTGGTCATGGTGATGTTGGTAGATGCGTTTGATGCTGGTCGTGGTGATGCTTGGTCGTGTGATGCTTGGTCGTGGTTGATACTATATGGGTGGTGATACTATATGGTGGTGATTGCATGGTGGCGTGGTGATGCATGGTGGTGGTGATTGCTTGGGTCGTGGTGGCTTTGGTAGGATTTGTTGAGTGGTGGTGATTATAATGTTATTGGTAGTTTTTGTGGTGGTAGTGGTATGGGTTGTAGCTGTGGTGGGTGGTAGTTGTGGTAGCGTACACTGTGCGTATGAAAAGCATAAATGACCTTAATTGGGCGTAGTGGCAGTAAGTTGTTAGACTCTCCTTCCTCTCCCCCTCTACCCCTACCTCCCATTACGGTTTTTTACCCTTCTCAATCTCTTTCCACCTACTACCGCTTCCGCATAGCCCTCTCTTCCATTTTTTCTCCCAAAATTAACTCATCTAATCTTTGAAAGGAAACTGAGAGATGGATAGGATATATGTGGAGGATGAAGGAGAAACATTGAAGCATCTTAGGCACTTTATACTTCTTGTGTTGTTTGTAGTGTACACATGTATAGGACACCCCTTCATTTTCATTAGGGATATTTGCACCAGGTGTTCGGAGCCACTTTCTTTCGCAGGTGTGAGTGTTTACCTGGTGTCTATCTGGGATTACATGTAATTTACTCAGTTTTCTTCTTATAACTCTTTTCAAATTTTTTTATGTGAGGTCGTTAGGAGCTATTATTGAATCTATAGTATCAGCTATTACTTTCCTGCTCCACATTTATGAATGGGGTCTATATCTGTTGTTTTTAGCAAACTGTGGGATTTCATCAGTGTTCAAATGCTCATCTCCTTAGCCAAACTTAAGGCATGCGATAAGGGTTTTCTTGCAGTTAATGTAACACGGATTTCCACGAGTCTGGATCTGGGGTGTTTGTGTGGAGATTTTGGAGGTGGCCACCAATCCCTCAAGTATTGTTCCACAGTGCTTTTCTTCCTTTGTTCCAAGGAGTGCAGTTTAGACACCAATACAAGCGTTCCCAGTAAGTTAGGGTGATTTACTAAATTTACCCACGGGCAGTGAAGTTATATTATGGGTATTTCTCCAGGTCTGCAATTTTTCCTGGACTAAATCCGCGCTGTTTCATTGTACTGCAGTAATTCCGGATTGAAAGGACACTAGTGCAAGCTATGTGTCATTTTATTGTGGCAAACGTTTCGCTCTCAGGAGCTTTATCAAGCCGTACAAACAATACATGAACATAGAGGGTATATAATATAGACTTAGAGTGAGGTGGCAATAATAGTGGTAGTATTAGTAGTTGTAGTAATTATACAATATGGTAGAAACAATCAACTTGCACATTGAGTAAAAGGTTATAAAAGCTTATTACTTGGGTAGCATAAAAAAAAGGATTATCTTAGACACAATATTTCTGATTGGTTGGATTTGATAAGGTCTATTTCAGTGTTCCTCTGTTATGTTTTTGTGTAGTATATGCAACAGTGACTGTGATGGCAGGGTTTTCTGTTTTGAGAAAACTATTTTTGCTAATACTTTGGAGATGATGAAGCTGCCTTATTTTGCTTATTGTGTTAGAAAACTGCTATTAATGGGGTGAATCAAGGCATTTTTGTCTGTGGAATTGGTTTCTCTGATCATAATCGGGCCGTGCTGAATTTAACGAGGTGTGCATTGTGGAATTCCGGTGTTGTTACAACAGGTGTTGTTCAAGTTATCTTTCCTAATGCGTTAATGTGTTAATTGAGGTGGTTTCGAATCATTGCTGTTTCACATACATATATCATGTCACAGGGCCTCCACTAAGGTATAAAAGGGGGTTGGATGAATGGTCATGGTGCTTCGATTTGTTCCTGGTTATTTCCCTTAAGAAGTTGCTGGGTGCGGGATGGCGACTCTAGTGTTTGTTTGTGCGAATACCTTGGAAACGTTCAATGCAAACCTGGGTGTTGGGAAAGGATATAAACTTTGTTAGGGAGTGGATGTTGGTCGCATGGAGGAAATTCATGATTCTAAGATTTACTTTTCTTTGCAGTCTTTTGAGAAAAAGGAAGGAAAAAAATAGCATATTTCAGTTTATAGAGAAGTGTTTTTAGAGTTCATCATCGGCTTGGTATATCTTGTTGTGAAGGTTTTAGTTATTCGTCTGTCTGTTTAATTGTTGTTGAATGGCACTGTTGTGATCATTTCAAAATAATAATTATTTCTACAAGTACATGTACAAGATATACAAGCCTAGCTGACATCAAATGACTTACTACTATATAGAATAGCCCCTTGTTAAGCAGAGTTATTTCGGGAAAAATAGGTCAGTTTTGTCCCCAGGATACAACCCACACCAGTCGACTAACACTCGAGGTAACTATTTACTGATAGGTGAACATGGGCCAGCAGGTGCCTTAAGGAAACGCGTCATAATGTTTTCCTGCCGTACCGGGATCGACTACTGGACCTCAGTGTGTGAATGTGTGCGCTTGGCAACATCGAGTACGGGACACGCGTGAGATCCTCTGGACATTATCACTCTAAAGTCCCCTCATTAGTTTTTCTTTATTGATTAGTCTGGTTTCCTTTCAAATTTTTATTTCTCCAGTTTTCACACATTTTTCATTAATTGAAATTTGTCCTCACATGAGCATCATATTGTTGTCTGTGGTATCCACTGGAAGATTGGTTATATATCCAGCTTGGTGATGTTATGATGAAACCTATTGTTGCCGCCTCGTACAAAAGTCAAGTTAACATTACAAACAAAGATAGTGCTGCGTTTTTTGTTTGTCGGCCATGAAAGAGAATGCCGAGGAGCGGAACACTGTCATGAGAGAAACGAACAGATTAACTTAAATATTAGTCTTTCGTTCTAACTTGTCTAGAAAGTTAAAAATCTCATCCTGATCCGCTTTCCTGTTATTCCATTTCCCGTGCATTTTGTGAGCTTTTCAACATACTTGCAAAGTTGCGAAGCTTTTGCATAACGTACCACCTATATTGCAGTTTATTTACCTGTGTAATCAAGGAACAATTACGTAAACGATCCAGTAGTTTTCCCTAAATAGAGCGAATTGCTTTACTTATGTTACCCTGGTTGTTGAGCTGTCTCGTAAAATCTCTGAGTAATGCTATAATCTATAGTTTTTTACGTTTCTTCTTGTCACCTTTATGGAGTGGGGACTCAAATCCACGTAAGCTAACCTTTCATCCCTTTGTCAATAATATTCTGACTTCATCACAGTCTTGGGGCATTCAGGTCTCATGGTATTTAGAGCATGAGCCTGAATGTTTCTGGTAACCTGCAGAACAATGAGTATAACAAAACAGGGTCACTTTGCTATGTGGAGGGGTTGACAATTATTAGGTTTTTTTTTTTTTTTTTGTATTGTGTTACCATCAGGCTGATTTTACAATTAAAAATAATCATCAGTAACATATGTCCCTAGAAAGGTTTTCAACGGTTTCTTCGGTTAAAACATCCTGAATGGCTATTTTCAGCGTTTTGTGATCTTATTCCGCTGGTGCATATACGTTGTCTCTCGGCTATATGCTTTGTTATATTATCACAGCTTCTTTTCGTACTGATATTGACAGCTTTCTTCAACAACGTACTATGTTGCTTGGTCTTGCCCTCGTCTATCTACTCTTTTTCATTGACCGCTACATTTGTTCGGTTGGATACCTGGAGGTTATCGATGTTCTGTATTCTTATTCTTCATTAGTTTTTTATATATCAAGCAAACAGCGACATTAGGAATCGACCTCATATGGGTAGGTCGGATCATGTGTATTAGCAAACAGTAGTGACGGCTAGTATGGACCCTTGTGGAACCCCACTCGTTTACTCTCTCCTTTCTGGACGTTTCTTTCTTTACCTGTTACTCTTCTGTCATTCAGGTACTTCAAGACCCACTCTTCATCACTGCCTTTTATGTTACTGTTTAATGTGGCAAATGTGTGTGTGTGTGTGTGTGTGTGTGTGTGTGTGTGTGGTGTGTGTGTATGTATGTTATGATGTACGTGTGTGTGTGATGTGGTGCCGCCAGTGTGTCTGCTTTCAGTTAATGATACATTATCAGCAAGCCACACCTCCTTTAATCGATTCTTATACCCATCACGCCTCACACCAAGTCTGACCTCGAACAGGAGAGAGAGAGTGAGAAAGGGTAGGAAGAAAAGCAACGAAGGAGATGGACAAAGAGATAGGAATATGGGTGGGAGACACTACGGGGAATGTTGAACAAAGTAAGAGCTTCTCTTATTACCACTTCACTGGTGTTTGTGTAGACCACTATTCCTTTCTAGCTTTCTTTCCCTTTCTCTCTTCTTTTTTCTTCCTCTCTCTGTTGATAAATTAGACACATGTGCAACATTTGGGTATCTTTAATGAGGAAACGTTTCGCCTGACCGTGGCTTTCATCAGTCCATACAAAGGAGAATGGTGAAGAACAGGAGAAGTTTGAGGTAATCAGTCCCTCAGTCTTAATACAGGGAATTCTTCAACTTGCCTAACCCTTGGCATGACTTCCCACATTCGTCAAATGTGATGCCACCTACGACTGCTGCACCTCTCCTGCCTACAGTATATAAGCTGCTACTTCTCACATATGTTGTATTCTTTTCAAGATTGATGGACTGATCACATCGACTCAAGGCTGAGGGACTGATTACCTCAAACTCCTCCTGTTCTTCGCCATTCTCCTTTGTATGGACTGATGAAGCCACTGTGTGGCGAAACGTTTCCTCATTAAAGATATCCAAATGTTGCACATGTGTCTAATTTATTAACTTGTCGGTTCTCTGAACCATTCATTTACTCTTTCTCTCTCCCTCTCCCTCCTCCTCTCTCTCCGTCTCTGTTTTTCTCTTTCTTTTACTCCCTGTGGGGAGTTTGAGCCAAACGCCACTTTATGGACTTTGGATGAATGTTAGTAACAAAGGGCATATTACTTATCTTAAAGGTTGACGATCTAAGGATTCCAGGAGCTGCATCCTGGACTCCTTTCTTCACACCGGTTGTCTTTGTCCCCCGTGGCTGTAATAGGGTGAAACGTACAGGGTCAAGTATGTACCCTAACATATTTCCACTATTATTCAGGTGTATTTCACCTGGTGAAATCACGTAATTTACCTGGTGGAACTGATCGCCCGCGCATTGCGGCGTTGCAGAGACAAAACCTCCAAATTTGTGTAACACAACCTATTGGATCACTGCAGCGTCCATGGTCTGAAGTGTAAGAGAGGTGGATTACCTTATCTCGTGTAACTTAGCCGTGTTTTGGACGCGATATCCGATGGCTTGATGAAGATATGACGTCCTATTCCACCATGATTCACGGGGACGTCGTACGCTTCTTCATGGTTTAGGCACGTTAAACACGTCTTGGAAGCACTGTGGACAGTTCGTGCATATGTTTCTAGTTAGCTAATAAGTTATTTTATTGCATATTTAGACGATTCAGTGCGGTTTCAAGCATTTTTCCGACCAACTTCAATTTTTAGCACAAATATGTTATACTACTTGGAAAAAGTATGATTCAACTTTCAAAATGAAATACAACTTGAGCAGCAGTTTCGATTAAAAGTTTTCAATGGTCATTTCCGTAAACCCTATTTTGGGGAAAATTG
>NC_069448.1:5994334-6006834 GCF_026875155.1 Cherax quadricarinatus
TTAAAATTTGGGAAACAGTTTTGGGGAAGAGGTAAGTTTTTTTTTGGGCCACCCTGCTTGGTGGATGGGCCATGTGATAAAAATAATAAATATAACCCATATTAATATATCTAGTATATATACATAATATAAAATATATAATATACATACTATATGTAATATACATAATATTACATATTTAACATATATGTATTACTATATTATTATTTATATATATATAATATATATATATATATATATATTATATATAAATATAATATAATATATATATATATATAATATAATATCAGCAACCTTCAGATTCGTTATATCGGTGATAAGTGTCGGGAGCAGTGTAGATGCACCTGTGTAGTCCCACTCTGTACTTGTCTTGCTTTTAGGGTATCAAGGTGACTCCATCTAGAGTCCTAGACACTTCTGGCTCCCGCTGGTCACGTAACCAGGAATGCCTTGGAGTTTGTAACACGCTGTAACGAGTCTTTGTTTGGTAGAATTGTTGACTTTGTCATATTTTCTTTCCTTTTTTCTTCAACAAATGAAACAATGAAGATTTAGTTGATCTGGCAATGTTTTACCATAGACAAACCTGTGTTCGGCGAAGATAGGGGTCGATAAACTAAGAGCAACACCAAAGTAAATCGATGACAATGTCCAGAGAAGAATCAAACTACTAAGAGTAGAAAATCCCTGGAAAGTGTCGACCTCTTTGACACAAGATGGCCTTTGCCCTTAATATAGCCACTACCTGGAGTCTACATGGAGGGTGTTCCTTTGATTTACGCCCCCGCAGCCCAGTAATTGACCAAACCTCCCGGTGTATCAGTGCTTAGTTAACATGGCTGCTACTGCTGGCCGTACGTAGTCCAACATATAAATCACAGTCCGGTTGATTTGGTAATGCATTGTTTATTCGATATTCTCCAAGGTGCAACTATCACAGTGGCCCTGCTAAGGCGTTTAATAAATGCTAAGTGTTTGACAAAGATGCAAGGGTATCCCACTGAATTACATATTCAGTAAAATAGGACGACAATCCCAACAGTGTCTCTCAAGTGTTGTGTTAATACCTCGTCCACACTAGTATGCCTGGTGTAACAAGCATTCATGTGTGGGAATGTAGGCAACAAGCATACATGTGTGGGAATGTAGGTAACAAGCATACTAGTGTGGGAATGTAGGCAACAAGCATACATGTGTGGGAATGTAGGTAACAAGCATACTAGTGTGGGAATGTAGGCAACAAGCATACATGTGTGGGAATGTAGGTAACAAGCATACTAGTGTGGGAATGTAGGTAACAAGCATACTAGTGTGGGAATGCAGGTAACAAGCATACTAGTGTGGGAATGTAGGTAACAAGCATACTAGTGTGGGAATGAGATAATGCTGTGTTGTCTTATAGACTCTTATCCTCCCCAGTCTTACTGGTAGCATCCCCTCAGGGAAGTTGCCTTGATGCCGGTGAGAGACTCTTGATTCAGAAAGTGGACTTAACCTCCCTATCATTGGAGAGATCTAAATGCCTCCCATTCCTAAGCTCAATGTGTCCTCATTGCCTTCAGTGTTAACTCCATGATTAAAGTAACTAAGAAGCATCGTGCCTGCTAGACCATTCTGCAAGATAACACAAGCATGCTAGGGGACTCATTCTGCAAGATAACACAAGCATGCTAGGGGACTCATTCTGCAAGATAACACAAGCATGTCAGGAGACTCATTCTAGGAGTAACACAAGCATGCCACGGGAGTCATTCTACAACACAAGCATGTAGGGGACTCATTCTACAAGATAACACAAGCATGTCAGGGGACTCATTTGCAAGATAACACAAGCATGCCTAGGGGAACCATTCTGCAGATAACACAGGCATGTCAGGGGACTCATTTTACAAGATAACACAAGCATGCCATAGGACTCATTCTACAAGATAACACAAGCATGATTACACGGAGACAAGCGTGCCTCGCGCTCCATGACACAAGATAAACCGTAACACGAGCGTGTCAGGTGGTTCATGGCACAAGATAACATGGTAAACACAAGCATGTCTGGTGGTTCATGGCACAAGATAACCGGGACATAAGCGTGCTCGTGACTTACGGTAATCATAAAAATAAGAATGCTCGGTGTTGGAAGAGAAAAATATTCGTCTTCAGATGGTGATTCCCAAACTCAGTGACGTATATATGAGAGCAGGTGATGGCGAGTCAAGCACTGGAACCTAGAAGCACACAGGAAGGTGAGTGTCTCAGTGGTGAGTAAGCACTGGAACCTAGAAGCACAGCCAGGAAGGTCTCTCACGTGTTGGGTCAAGGACCGGAACCTAGAAGCACAGCCAGCAAGGTGAGTGTCTCAGTAGTGAGTTAAGCACTGGAACCTAGAAGCACAGCCAGGAAGGTGAGTGTCTCAGTGGTGAGTCAAGCACTGGAACCTAGAAGCACAGCCAGGAAGGTGTCTCAGTGGTGGGTCAAGAACAGGAACCTAGAAGCACAGCCAGGAAGGTGAGTGTCTCAGTGGTGAGTCAAGCACTGGAACCTAGAAGCACAGCCAGCAAGGCGAGTGTCTCAGTGGTGGGGTTAAGCACTGGAACCTAGAAGCACAGCCAGAAAGGTGAGTGTCTCAGTAGTGGGTCAAGGACAGGAACCTAGAAACACAGCCAGGAAGGTGAGTGTCCCAGTGGTGGGTCAAGGACAGGAACCTAGAAACACAGCTAGGAAGGTGAGTGTCTCAGTGGTGGGTCAAGGACAGGAACCTAGAAACACAGCCAGGAAGGTGAGTGTCTCATTTGGTGGGTCAAGGACAGGAACCTAGAAACACAGCCAGGAAGGTGAGTGTCTCAGTGGTGGGTCAAGGACAGGAACCTAGAAACACAGCCAGGAAGGTGAGTGACTGAAATGTTAGAAGGAAGAGAAGTAATTGTCATTTTCTCATTATCAAGTTAATCTCACTAATGTTCTTCATTATTCACATCTACGTCCCGGATGGTTTAGCTCCTAGAATGGTTTGTCACAGGTCCTCACTGTCTTTTACCCCCTAGGAAGTTTATTATACCTTGAATGGTTTAGTGTAATTCCTGTACACCTTGGTATACCTTGGATAGTTTACATAGCTGTTACACCCTTGTGTACTTGGGATAGTTTGTTAGTTTAAAACACTGGATGTTAGTTTAAACACTGGTTGTTAGTTTAAAACATTGGTTGTTAGTTTAAAAACACTGGTTGTTAGTTTAAAAACTGGTTGTTAGTTTAAATACTGGTTGTTAGTTTAAAACACTGGTTGTTAGTTTAAAACACTGGTTGTTAGTTTAAAACACTGGTTGTTAGTTTAAAAACACGGGTTGTTAGTTTAAAATATGGTTTTTTATTTTAAAACACGGGTTGGAGTGTTTTGTGCCTGGTAAACTGGATTTTAAACCTGGCAACATATATAAATAATAGCTCAACACTTTATACTGCCCCTTTCCTTATACTGTGTTCATCCTTATCTAAATTCCCTTTCTTGTCCTATTTTTGCCCTACCCTTTTTCCTTGTCCCTTCATCCTCTCCCCCAAATTCTAAACCTCCATAAGACCCCCTTTTAACAGATGAGGACTTGTTTTTCTCTACTGACGGGGACACTGCGGGGCAGCCGCCCGCCACCACCAAAAGCCCCCAACGCTGTGCCCGGAGGAGGTCTCTGCCTATGCCCCCCGGAGCTGGGGGAATTTTTCCTGAGCTTACGCTTTTCCCGAATGATTGTTCCAAGTTCTGCAAGTGCTCCTATGATGGTCGGGCCCTGGGAGAAACAATGCCCCGGCCCCCTTCTCTGGGACGATGACCTGAAAACCCTGCAATTATCCGAAAAATGTAAGGGAAATACTGTAACTCTCACTCAACGTAAACACGGATACCTGACAACCTGTAACTACCAACTTTAATGTAAGCACGATACCCTGAACACCTTTAACTACCAACATAATGTAAACACGATACTCTGAACACCTGCACGGCGACTGTTAAAGTTGGAAGTAAGAAAGACAGTTTTAGAGACCAGTTAGTGTGACTTTGTAAATGGTCCAAGTCGGCCCGTAAACGTCGCCGTAAGCTCCTCTTTCTAATGTGCGGGTTATTTGTGTAACCCCCTTACAGGCTTAGCGTTTTCCCCGATTAAAAGAAACGAAAAAGAATCCATTGAAGAATAAAAAAACATCAACACCGAGGATGAACAGAAAAACCACCAAATTGAAGAGCAAAGTAAAGAAGACTTTTCGATCGATCTTGGGTCTTTATCACGTGACTACTGAAATTTGTTTCATCTAATTGACTCTCGGGAAATTTACCAGCTTTACAGTGATTCAAAAATATTAGTATAAGCACATAAAAAAATTTAAAAATCTGACCCTGATGTTATCTTGAAAAAAAAGAGGGCTATTTCTCTCTTTCATAAAAATTTTTTCTGTAATTAACGATATTGACGTAAAACAAGATCTTGAAGACTGGATACAGCAGAGTAATGAAAAAGAGACCAATTATGGAACAAACTTTTATTATGAGGGATAACGTTGTCCCATAAAACTCTTGCTCTTGGAAACTCAACATTAAAATTTAAAAAAATGTTGAAAAAATATTTTTGAAAGCGTACTACAACAATAGTGAGGAACATGTGTTACAGAACAAACTTTAAAGATGGGACAAAATTTCGCTCTGTGTAGAGCTTTGTCAAATCTATCTTGACAAAACTCTATACACAGGGGAGAAATGTCGACCTCAGTCAATTAATTTAAAGCTGTCAGTCGGTCCTGATCCCTTAGACGGGCAGGCCTATCAGTGTATGTTGATGATTTCGTATCGTTAGCCCTGTACTCAAGATTTTCTCCCCAGACTCAGCAAGTTGGAGACTCGAATAAATTCACTGATGAAAATAAACTCGTTGCCGATCTCTTACATTAAGTACACAAGTGGATTTTTTTGACTTTACACTTGATTGGGTTAAATTTTAGTAACTTTTCTTTAAACCATTATTTCAGTTTTGTCTAAGCTCACTCTTTTGCCTGTATTTCATTCATTTGTATTCTTCCCATTGTTTTAAGTTATCAGGAAACAAAAGAAACATATAATTCTGTCTCCTTAGTAAAGTCATTTACGTTTGATACGAATAATAAAGGTCATAGAACTGATCCTTGGGAACCCCATTCTTACACTTTCCCAAAATTTAAAACCCAAATGACCATACCTCACACTCGTCTACTGTTTGTTACGTACTTCTTGATCCTCTGTAGGACTTCACACATTCCACTAACTGGCGAGTCATATGCTTTCCTAAAATCCAAAAATATGCAGTCTACCCATCCTTATCTTCGTCCTTGATTTCTATTATTTTTTTTGTAAAAGTCAGTAGGTTAGTGAAGCAAGATATACCTCTCGAAACCCATGCTGATACTCTGTAAAAAAAAAAATTCCCACCTTCTAGATGCTTCACCAATCTTTTACAAACTGTGGGTATATATATATCAGTGACATTTGGCCTAAAATTTCCCCTGCCTCTTGTCTGTCATCCTGTTTCTATAGTGCTGTATATTGCTGTGTTTCAGTTGTCGGGAAAGGTTTCCCGTTCCCGGGGGACACTTTTGTAGATCTTTTGCTATGGGTTCACACACTTCTTCAGTCTTTACAGTACCCATGATATATTCCATCAGGTCTCATGCATTTAATGTGTAACTCTTTTTGTAGCTTCATCAGTTCCTCTTTTGGTTATGAATGATATCTAGTATATACTGATTAACCCTTACAACCCTGCATTCTGGCAACATTCTTTTTCTTCAGTGAATATCTTCTTAAATCAACTGTTTAATTCCTTGTAAACGTCTGTATCTTCTTCCGTGAGTAACCAACCATCATACGTGACTGTGTAACTTTGGGTCTCCATTTATTTGACGTTTGCTGCTGTATCATTCTCAAACTGATGATCTGCTTCTTTTTGTATCTTTGCATGGTCATTCCTCGCTAGTCTGTTTGCCTCCTCATTCTCTTTCATCCTCTGCATTTTTATTTTCCACAGGGCGTTTGCACCTTCCTTGATCTCTTTGCAGCTTGTTAATCCCGCGGCTCTTTCGTAATCTTGCCTTCTCACACTTGTTAGGTACAAAGTTCACCCGTTGAATCCAGGCACTTTCTGGTGAGGTCATCCACATCTCGTTGGCTGTTTTTTTCAATCCCATGTCCCACTGTATTCCCTTTAGAAAATCTTCATGTCTGCATAGTCCCATCTTCTGTAATTTGGTTTACTATTTGTCCCTCCTCTGTCTCCGCTTCTGTTTCTACAAAGTTTTTAAATTTGAGTAGCATGTGATTGCTTCCTCCTGTTGGTAGCCCATAACTTATTAAATCTATGTCAGATCACTTATAGGAACTTTGAATCAAGTGAGAGAGTAACAAAGCGTCTATACTGTGAGAACAACTAATGAAAGTAATTTTTTTATTTTTTACACTTTTACGGAAAATGGATATGCGAGAAACTTTGTTTTTTTGTGGAACGTACTAACAAAATGTTATATTTCTCTTAACATTGATAATATTTACAGCTGATGAGAAAGACGAGGCTCTTGTTGACAATATTTACAGCTGAAGAGAAAGACGAGGCTCTTGTTTACAATATGACACTTGAGCTTAATATAACTAGATTGACTGGTGTTGCTGTTAACCTTGTGTTTGTATCTCTCAGGTGGACTGTGGCACGCGACCTGTTCCATAAGAAAGGTTTCCATCGTCCTCCTCCACACTCCAGCAGACTAAACCTTCACTCTCTAACAACCTTCACTACTGATACCAGCTTTCATTTCTCAGTACATATTTAGCATAATTTATTTGCTTTGGTAAATGATTATATTAAACTATGTTGGTTTATGAGTTAGGAACAGCTCTCAGTTATGTGAAGAGTGATCGTGTTTTACAAAAACCTTTATTTTCACTCTGTATGATAATAAAGTTTCCCCCTGACAATATTTTGTTATTCCAAAACTCAATGAAAATTAAATAAAATCTTTTGCTAAATTTCACGCTTCACGCTAAATCTCCACTTACGAAAAAAAATAATTATAATATATATATTAATATATATATATATATATATATATATATATATATATATATATATAATATATATATATATCGTGCCGAATATGTAAAACTGGTTCAATTAGCAAAAACTCATTTAAAATTAAGTTCTTTCTGAAATTTCTCTTATACGTTTAAAGATATAGTTTTTTCATTAATGTTAATACAAAAAATTTTTAATTTTACACCAAAAGAATCTTAGAAAACTTACCTAACCTTATAATAACAAGCGCAATTTATTTTAGCCTAACCCAACTAAATATATTTTAAATACGTTACAATAATTTAGTACTAAACAAACACAATCAAATATATTTTTTCGTAAGGTTCAGAATGATTTTGGCGAAATTATTGCACACACAAATTTTCACTTGTCCTATATGGCAAGATGAGCGTTGCTATTTAAGCCAAGATGCAATGTTCTGCCTATCGTGCACGACATATATTATAAATATATATATATTAATAATATATATATATAATATATATATATAATATATAATATATATAGTATATATATTATATATATTATAATATATATATATTATATATATATTTTAAATATATATATAATAGTATATATATTATATAATATATATATATAATATATATATAAATAATATATATATATATATATATATATATATTTATATATAATATAAATATATACACAATATGCGTACTCAATTGTGGTTGCAGGGATCGAGACTTAGCTCCAGGCCCCGCCAGGAGCTAAGTCTCGACCAGGTATACCCCTCACCTCTCACCCTGAGGAAGTATCCCCAGGTATACCCTTCACCTTCACACAGTATCCCCAGGTATACCCTTCACGTTCACAAAGTATCCCCAGGCATTCCCTTCACGTTCAAAAAGTGTCCCCAGGTATACCCTTCACTTTCAAAAAGTATCCCCAGGTATACCCTTCACGTTCACAAAGTATCCCCAGGCATTCCCTTCACGTTCACAAAGTATCCCCAGGTATACCCTTCACCTTCAGAAAGTATCCCCAGGTATACCCTTCACGTTCACAAAGTATCCCCAGGTATACCCTTCACGTTCACAAAGTATCCCCAGGTATACCCTTCACGTTCACAAAGTATCCCCAGGTATACCCTTCACCTTCAGAAAGTATCCCCAGGTATACCCTTCACGTTCACAAAGTATCCCCAGGTTTACCCTTCACGTTCACAAATTATCCCCAGGTATACCCTTCATATTCACAAAGCATCCCCAGGTATACCCTTTATCTTCAAAAAGTGTCCCCAGGCATACCCTTCACGTTCACAAAGTATCCCCAGGTATACCCTTCACGTTCACAAAGTATCCCCAGGTATACCCTTCACCTTCAGAAAGTATCCCCAGGTATACCCTTCACGTTCACAAAGTATCCCCAGGTTTACCCTTCACGTTCACAAATTATCCCCAGGTATACCCTTCATATTCACAAAGTATCCCCAGGTATACCCTTTATCTTCAAAAAGTGTCCCCAGGCATACCCTTCACGTTCACAAAGTATCCCCAGGTATACCCTTCACGTTCACAAAGTATCCCAAGGTATACCCTTCCCCGTCACAAGTATCCCAGTATACCCCTTTACGTTCACAAAGTATCCCCAGGTATACCCTTCACCTTCAGAAAGTATCCCCAGGTATACCCTTCACGTTCACAAAGTATCCCCAGGTTTACCCTTCACGTTCACAAATTATCCCGGATACCCTTCATATTTCACAAAGTATCCCCAGGTATACCCTTTATCTTTAAAAAGTGTCCCCAGGATACCCTTCACGTTCACAAAGTATCCCAAGGTATACCCTTCACGTCACAAAGTATCCCCAGGTATACCCTTCACCTTCAGAAAGTATCCCCAGGTATACCCTTCACGTTCCCCAGGTATCCCCTTTATCTTCCAAAAGTGTCCCCAAGCATACCCTTCACGTTCACAAAGTATCCCCAGGTATACCCTTCACGTTCACAAAGTATCCCCAGGTATACCCTTCACTTTCACAAAGTATCCCCAGGTATACCCTTCACTTCAGAAAGTATCCCCAGGTATACCCTTCACGTTCACAAAGTATCCCCAGGTATACCCTTCACGTTCACAAAGTATCCCCAGGTATACCCTTCACGTTCACAAAGTATCCCCAGGTATACCCTTCACCTTCAGAAAGTATCCCCAGGTATACCCTTCACGTTCACAAAGTATCCCCAGGTATACCCTTCACGTTCACAAATTATCCCCAGGTATACCCTTCACGTTCACAAAGTATCCCCAGGTATACCCTTCACGTTCACAAAGTATCCCCAGGTATACCCTTCACGTTCACAAAGTATCCCCAGGATACCCTTCACCTTCAGAAAGTATCCCCAGGTATACCCTTCACGTTCACAAAGTATCCCCAGGTATACCCTTCACGTTCACAAAGTAGCAACACTTCCTGGTTGTCGTACTCTGGAGATGTCGTCTGTAAGTTTATTTAGGCACAGGTAAACATAAGTATAATTATCAATAGTGAATAATGTAGTAAAAAAGCGAATGCCAGCTAAAATTCCTGTATAGCAGGTGGTGTTTATCTACTGAAGCTCGCAGGACCTTATGTCTAGCTCTTAATCAATTATCGTATATATTATTTTTGTTCTTCACGGTACTCTGATTTAATTAAAAAAAAAAAAAGACTACAAATCATCCAGGACAAAATGGTGAGATTCATCCTGGACCGGTCCAAGGTAGGTTGTAGGCCAGGATGAATTACAACAACTGGATATACTGAATTTCGAAGACAGAAGCAAAGCAACTGGAGTTTAATTATGTTTATAAAATTGCTCACAAGCAGTGTCCAGACTAACTTGCTGCCAAGTTTGTCAAAGTTAGGAATCAAAGCCATTATATTACTACGGGAAAGTGAACACGGGTGTTGTAGTACCTACAGTAGATGGTGAAGCCTCAAACACCTTGTATTATACAGCAATAAGAAGTGGAACGGATTCCTTGATCATGTCAAAGACTGTCCTAGAATGAACCAGTTCAGAAAGAGAGCTAAAAGATACGTAATGAATGAAGCTACAGAAAGGGAGGAGAGTGATTTCTTGTATAGTTATCATTGGTGTACCTGTTATTGTAAACTGATCCTCTCTATAATGTTCCTGTAAATAACTAAACTTCATTTTATTCTTACTGTATCTCCTTTTATTGTAACTGATTTTCACACAATTGAGTTAGTTGTTCTAACGTTTAAGGTTATAATCATGACTGATTCTTACTGTAACTTACTGCTAGACTTTAAATAATAAGATATTACAAGGACCCCATAATTTGCATATATGTTAAACTAGGAAGGATAATTGTACTGTTTACCCGTACCTAAATAAATTTACTTATGACCTACTCACTTATATATACTCACCTATATGTAGTTACAGAGGTCGATTCACAGCTCTTGGTCCACTAGGTTCATTCACTCCTGGCTTCTAGTGTCTTGTAACTCTTCTTAAAGCTAAGTATGGATTTCGCCTTTACCATGTCACTTTCCAGATTATTACACTTCCTAACAACCCTAAAGCTGAAGAAATACTTCCTAACATCCCTATGACTCATCTGAGTTTTCAACCTCCAGCTGTGCCCTCTTGTTCCTAATTCTCATCTCTGAGATATTCTGTCCCAATCCACTTTAGTAAATAAGTAAGTTTATTCAGTTACATAGATTATCATACATAGCAGCATATGTGTAGAGAACCTGGGATAACCCCAAAAAATCAGACAGAGTGACTTATTTCCAATGGGGTTCTTTTTACCTTATTGTTATAATATAAAGGGGATAATATCTTATTATATTATAAAGGAGATATACTAAGAATGAGGAAGATTACATTGTGTGTTAGCTAAAAAATAAAAAATCATTCTCTTCTCTTTCTGACGCTACATTCACTAGGCACCTTTGGCTCGCTTCATGAACTGGTTCATGCTATGACGGCTTTGACATGTGCAGGCAGTCTGTTCCATTCCTTTATTGCTATACAGTAATAAGGTGTTTGAAGCCTGGCCATGACTGTGGGTGCTACAAAGTTTGTTCTCTCCCCCTAGTACTATGATTTGCTTTGGTTCCCAACCTTGACAAAACTGGCAGCAAGATATTTCTGGACCCTGTGAGCAATTTATAAACTTGAGATTTACTTCAATTGTTTTACTCTGTCATCAACATTCAACATATCCAATTGTTGTAATTCATCCTGGCCTACATGTTCTCTTGGACCCAGTCCAGGTGAATCTTACCATTTTGTTCTGGTGATATTCAGTCTATCGTACAGTTTTTTTTGCCAAGGCAGAGTACAATGAAGAGCAAGCATAGTCCATATGACATTGTACAAGGGCTAGACATAAGGTCCTGCGAGCCTCATAGGTAGACACTGTTCTTGTCTGTAGAGGAACTTCAGTCTGGCATCGCTTTCTTTACTTCACTGTTCCCTAACAATTCTCCTGACATGCATGGGTTAAAAGGGGATTCCCAGATATTTTACTGAGGAAACTAAAGTAATGGGTTCCCCATTACACCGGACATTAAAATTATTTGCCCTTCTCAGTTTATGTTTTCGTGCAAAAGAGTATGGCTTCAGTTTTCCCGAGGTGTAACGATAGTTTGCTGTCTACTAACCATTTGCTGCAGGACTCCAGTTCCAGTGTTATTACATTAGCTATACCTTGTGGGGTCTTTACCTGACACTAACACAGCACTGCCATCTGCATACAGTACGAGTTTACACTTGACACTGATGGACATGTCATTAACATAACAAAGGAATTATAAGGGACCCAGAATACTACCTGGGGGAACTCCGCATGCTATCGGCAGGGGTTCTGATTCTGTTTTGTTGATTTTGACAATTTGTTTCCTGTTGTTAAGATAGGACTTAAACCAATCAACAGAACCTGTGCCGATAGCTTGAAGTTTCTTACATAATATATTGAGGTTGACAGTATCGATGTTCTCATGTAATCCTTCAGGTTAATTAGGGAGGTGTCGGTTGAGTAAGATCCTCTAAAATCTGATTGATAACTATGGAGAATGTTGTTGTCATTAAGGTACTTAACTACTTGACAGTATACCGCCCTCTCAAGAATTTTGGATATTACACTGTGTATGCTAACAGGCCTATAGATGCTGACATCAGTATTAGTATTAGTGGTAATGGACAAATTTATTGTGTGAGCAATAGGGAGTGACAATTCAGAGGCACCATCTTTTAGGAACTTAGACGGGATGTTATAAGGGCCTGTGCTCTTAGTTTGGGTTTTAAACCCGCTTAGGTCTTTTTGGACGAAGTCATGAGATACACTCACTAGTTGACAACTGTTTGGGGTTATCCCTTTATTGGTATAGTATGTTTTAAACTTATCAGAGTCTGTGTTGAAGGT
>NC_069448.1:6009334-6051189 GCF_026875155.1 Cherax quadricarinatus
TATCCTGGCAAATGTGCATGGTTTAAAGCCATCAACAAACAACAAAATTCCTTATATCAAGAGACTGCTCATGGAGTCAAATGAAATGTTTGCAGGTTTCACAGAGACCCACATAAAGGATCATTTTGACAACGAAATATGGATCCCAGGTCATAACCTGTTCAGATGCTACAGACTAAACAGACAACAAGGGGAGGGTTGGCTTGTACGTCACAGAACTACTAAACACCTCAAATGATGTCATTGAAGTTTTGGCAGTAAATATAAAAAAACAAAATCTTGTCATTGTGGTTATATACAAGCCTCCAGATGCAACTTCCCAGCAATTCCAGGAACAGCTTTTGAAAATTGACCACTGTCTGGAAAATCTCCCAACTCCTGCACCAAACAACTTGCTACTGGAAGATTTCAACTTAAGACGCCTAAAATGGAAGAGTGTAGCAAATAATATTTTAGCAGAGATCACCCTAGGAGGCAGCTCAGATGAAAATTCACACACACACGAGCTATTAAATGTCTGCACCAAATTAACTTTAAACCAGCAAATATTAAAGCCAGCAAGACTCAAAAATAGGCTGGACCTCATCTTCACTAACAACAATGGTCTGATACGTAATATAACCATATCAAAGACAATACATTCAGATAAGAACATAATAGAGGCACAGACATTTATGCACAGGGCTCCTGACCAGCAAAATGTGATCAGTCATGAGGGTGTCTTCACAGAATTAAGCTTCAGTAACATATACATACAATGGGAACAAGTCAACCATGTCCTAAATGAAACAAACTGGGAAAATATCCTAAACAACATGGATCTGAACCTTTGCCTAGAAAAAATTAACTCTGTGGCACTTGAGATCTGCTCTCGGCACATTCCATTAAGGAAAAGAAATAGAAGATGTAAACTAGAGAGAGAGAGACGCTCCCTATACATGCGACAAGAAATTCAGGAAAAACTAAAAGCGATATAGGAAACCGAAAAAAAAAATTCTTCTCTTATGCCAAGTCTAAGGGTAAAACAACATCCAGTATTGGGCCCCTGCTTAAGCGAGATGAGACATTCACGGATGACAGCAAAGAAATGAGTGAGATACTAAAGTTCCAATACGACTCAGTGTTCAGTGAGCCGTTAACCAGACTAAGGGTCGACAATCTAAATGAATTCATTATGAGCGAGACTAAAATTTGGTCATCTCAGAAATCTCTATTATCCTAACACCACAAGACTGAAAAGGCAGGCAATAAACGACATGCCCATGCACTCTGCCCACGCCCAGACTCATGGAACTCCGTGCTCATTAAGAACTGCAAGAAGCCCCTGTTACATGCCTTCAGCATTCTATGGAGAGGGAACATGGACACAGGGGTCATCCCACACACACTAAAAACAACAGACATAGCTCCACTCTACAAAAGTGACAGTAAAGCAATTGCAAAGAACTACAGATCGATAGCACTAACATCCCATATTGTAAAAATCTTTGAAAGAGTTCTAAGAAGTAAGATCGCCAACCACCTAGATGCCCAGCAATTACACAACCCAAGCCAACACGGGTTTAGAGCAGGTGGCTCCTGCGTGTCCCAGCTACTGGACCACTATGACAAAGCCCTAGATGTTGTAGAGGATAAACAAAATGAAGATGTATACACAGACTTTGAGAAAGCTCTCGACAAGTGCGACCACGGTGTAACAGCGAACAAAATGTGAAATAAAGGAATAACAGGAAAAGTTGGTAGATGGATCTACAACTTCCTAACAAATAGAACGCAAAGAGTAATAGTAAACAGAGTAAAGTCCGAGGCAGCTACGGTGAAAAGCTCTGTTCCACAAGGCACAGTACTCGCTCCCATCCTGTTCCTCATCCTCATATCTGACATAGACAGAGATGTAAGATATAGCTCCGTGGTTTCCTTTACGGATGACACCCGAATTGCCATGACAGTGTCCTCCATCGAAGACACCGCTTTGGCTCCAAGGGGACATCAACCAAATCTTAAAATGGGCCCGCTCAAAAAAATTGAATTTTAAAAGGAAGAGAAATTTCAACCCCCTCTTAGGGAAAAAACTTGGGGAAAATTAAAACTGTTCAGGGTTTTATATTTTTAAATTTAACCATCCAATAGGCGAAAAAAAGTAATGTAAAGGCCTGGCAGGGGCTAATGTCAGGGTTCTCACCTTAAAAGACCACAACAATGTATTAAAAGCATTGCTAAAAAATTATAAGATGGAAAATGAAAAACCTTAAAAACTGGGGGAGGGCCAACCCCATGATAACTCTTTTTCAAATCGTTTGTTCTTTCAAAGGCGGGAAATATGCTGTACTCTAGTGCCCACTTCAAGGGGGTTTGACATTGATGACCTGGAGGGGTTTTAAAAATAATTTTCAGGGAAAACATTAGTTCTAAAAAGCCCCCAAATTTAAATGGGGAAAGGTTGAAATCCCTTTATTTGTTTTTCCCTGGAATGCGGGGGGAGAAAGATACATGATCGGGGCCCCGGATTACCGCACAGGAAAAACTGGGCATTTGCCTAGGGCCCGGCATTTAGGGGCCCCGCGGCCCAAGGGGTTAGGGACTCACCCAAAAATTCGCAATGGTCCCAATTTGAAAAGGGGCCCCCCCCCTAAAAAAAGTTTTAAGTGTTTGGAGGGGTAAAATTTTTTTTAAAAATTTAAATTAAAAACAAAAAAAAATTTTAAATAAAATTTAAAATAAAAAAAATTTAAAAAAAACCCAAACCCATAGATGGCAACAAAAAACCCCAGGGCCTCGGGTTTAACCCCGGGAACAGCTGTTTTTTCCCCCGCTAAGGGGTAAAGTATGGGAGTTTTTCCTCTCAATTTTCTGTATTTAATTACACGTTATCTAGACTTGTACTATGAAAAAATTAAAATAAAGGGTTTTGGGTTGATAGACATTGTGTGTATGGATAAATTTTTGTTTTCCCCTTTTAAATTTTTAAGGGGGGTTTCCCTTTTGTTTGGGGTTTACTTGAAGTAAAGACGAAATGGACCAGTAAAGACGCTTTTTTGGGTTTAAAAAAATACTAAAAAGAAAAACCCTTTAAAAAACCCCAAACTGACTTCCTTTGTGGGTTTTTTAAAAGCACTTTGTCTGTCTTTAAGTTTTTTCTTTTTTCAAAAAACAAAAAAATTTTCCCTAAAAATTGATTGATGTTTTTCCCATATTCCGTCGCAAATGTTTATTTTTTCAAGTTGTGAGGGAAAGTGAGTAAAACATAAATTTAAATTTTTCTACATTTTTCCCCAGGAACACATAAGCCACATCAGAAAATCTTTGGTTTGGGTGAAACTAAAAAATTGTCCCTGCATTTTTAATTCTTTTGCCCTTTTATCTATGGGGGGTAGGCCATATATCATCCCAAAACATAATATTAGTTTAGTTATGAAAAGGGGAAATTTAAAAAAATTACCATTGTGCTTTGTTTTGGACTCTGAAATGTTTTCTTTTTAAAGGGAAATTTTGGGGGATCAAGGGGATGAATTAGAAAAATATTCGAAAACCCCCAAAATTTCACTCCCTAATTTTATGGAAAAAAGGGTTCGTATTGATCCTTTTGGTAACGTTTTGATTTTTTGATGCCACCCAGGGGGGGGGGGGGCTACAAGGGCCAAAACCCCCCCTTTGGACAGAAAAAAAAATTTAATAAAAATTTAAAAAAATTAATAATAATTATAATAAAAAATTTGTTTTTTGGCCTGATTACGGGACATTTGTTAAAATCCTCATTATGGATCTCGTAAAAGTGATTTTGGGACGTTCTTATGCGGGGTGGGTCAAAAGAAAAAAAAGAAAAAAAATTAAAGGAAGAAAAACAGAAAAAGAAAGATGTAGGAACGCGAAATTCACGCATACTAAAGGGAAAACGTTTCTGATAATACCAGTACGGGTTAAAAATCTGCAGATACGTAAAGTTCTTTCGGGAAAGCCCTCCCCCTTATTTCTCACCCAAGCATTACTTTTTTTGTGTTTCCTCTAAAATGTCTAAGGGGACATTTCATCCACAGGATTTGTTTTAAAAATTTTTCCTGCCTAAGGGCCCAAATGAATCCCAGTTTTCTTACGAAATTGCTTTCATTGCAAAAAATTTCAGTAAAACTTAAACATTGACTTTGGGAAACGGAAAGGATTTATGATGATGGAAGTCGTCGTTTTTCCCAAAAGTCATCTTTGTTTTATGGGAAATTTTTGGGAAAATTCAGAAAACTGGGGAAAAGGGGTTCATGGATGGTATTTTGGGAAAGTCGGGAAAAGTTTTTAATGTTCAGCATGCAAAGCTTTTTTTCTCCCAAAAAAAATACCTTCGCACAGGGGTTAAATTGACTGGAAAAATTCCAAGCTTTTTCGGGGAACTTTAAAAAACAGCCCCCACTCAAGGAGTTTTTTTTTAGCCAGGGGGTATTTCTTTGCACAAAAAAAAGGCTTTTTGGATTCTCTTTTGGAAAATCAAATTTAAAAACCCGCATTTATTGGAAAAAAAAGTTCTGAAAGAGTTGTTGTGTTGTAAAATTCTTAGCTTAAGAGGACTTGTTTCCGTGGAAAAAATGGGGGTTTTTGGTTGGGGAAAAACAATGGAAATTTTCCCAAAGGGATCTTTAAAACTGTAGCACTTTTTTTTCGACCCCATTTTTGGGCAAATCATGTTTTCCGCCTTGGGAACCCGGAAGAGGCACTGAAATTTTTTTTTTTGGGTATTGCTTTATGAAAGGGAATTTATTGAATGATGACTAAAAAGGTCCTCAATAACACCCTTTTTGAGCTTTTTGAAAACTGCAAAATCTTTGAAATAAGTGTAGATTAAACCCCGATATTTACATCCAGGTCAAGGGACATTCTTTGTTTGTTTTTCCCGACTCCGGGTGGAAGCCTGTAGGCGCTTTTTTAAAATTCTTTCCCCTCTTTCGGCCCTGATGGAAAAAACAATGATGAATGTAGTATGGATACTCGGGGTTAAACATGATCTCCTATTATGGTTTTGCAGGGGGCCAGAGCTACGCAATGAAAGTAACAGTGGGGTTAAATATAATGGTTGCAACCCCGTATCAAGCAAATCAACCACTTGTAAATTTATTTTGCCCTGTCAGCACATTCTCTTAATCTTGTTGGGTCATTTGCTGCGGAGGGGTTGTGTCGTGAATTTTTCCTTTTTTTTGGACTTTTAAAAGCACTTTTTAAATTTTTTTTCTTGCTTCAACCCCATCGGTGGAGTAAAAACCCCCAAGTCAACCTTTCATGGAGATGTCTTTAAAAATTTCTTATCAAAAAACAAGGTGGTCAGGCGCTTGTTGCAACCCCTGCTTTAAAAGGACAGCTTTGTAAAATACTTTTTGCTTTGATCCGAATGAGGGGAGGGAAGACCAGACAGAAAATACAAGAAGGCGAAGCGCCAGTTTTAGAATAAAAATTGGGAAAGGTTTTGAATTGGCCTTATCTGTGTGTTTTGGGATGTATACGGGGAACGGTTAAAGCCACGAAAAAGGGGACACTTCAGAAAATTAAAAATTTAAAAATGGCTACTTGGGGCCAAATCTATGCAGGCTTAGGGGAAATTTTGTAAGTCCCCTTCGAAATAAAGGAAGTTTTTGGGAAAATTTTTGAAGGGGAAAGCTAAATGCTGGTGGGGGGATTTAACAGTTACGGGCTGATCATCGGGAAAAGGAAGAGGAACGAAATTTTGAAGAGCCGGACAATAAAAATTGTGTTGCTCCCAAAGGGACGAAATTTTGGGACAGCTACATTTTTCGTCATTCTGGATTAAATGTTACAAAATTTGGGTAAAAAGAAAAAAAAATTACCAAAATCTCAATGAAAGTTTGGATTTCTGTTCAAAATTATACTATCCCAGGCAAAATTTGGGGAGAAGCTGCATTAAATTTGGGCAACAAACCTTTCAGCAGATGTTCAGGACACATTTGTTGAAAAAAATAGTTCATTTTTCTGGGTATATGAATCGGGATTAAAGCTCCACCTAAAAAATGTGTCCCCTAGCTGCTTTGAAAATTTAAAAAATGCAGGTTTTCCCCAAAAACCCTTTCCCCAAATGTTGAATAGTGTATCCCCTTTTAAACTAACACTTCCAGCAAATAACTGTAAAGGGAACGTTCTTTTTGCTTTAAAAAGATTTAAAACCCCCAAGCCCCGGGTTCAACAATGAGCCAAGCAAATTGTGTAATAGGCCCTTTTTGACCCCTTGAGTCTGATCTAACAAGAAATTTTTGATTTTCAGAATTTAATTGATGATTTTTCCAATATGAAATCCCGAAAAAAAATTTATTTTAAAAAGTGCTGTGAATATAAAAAATTTTTTACTTTTTG
Source organism: Cherax quadricarinatus (assembly GCF_026875155.1). Classification (NCBI taxonomy): domain Eukaryota; kingdom Metazoa; phylum Arthropoda; class Malacostraca; order Decapoda; family Parastacidae; genus Cherax; species Cherax quadricarinatus. Next base: position 6,015,677 of record NC_069448.1, read on the forward strand.
GGGTTTATTTTGGGTTGGGTAGGCTTATGCATGATGGGAATGATAACAAAAATGGTCAGTGATTAAAAAAGGGAATAATAGTGCTGTAGTGGTTATGTGATTTAATAGGTACTTTATGTCACTTTCTTTAATAGCCTAAAAATTTGTAATAAATATGCTGTCTTGAGTTTATTCTCTTTAAAATGCAAGATTTTAAAAAGATAGTTTTTAATTTGGGTTTTTGGTTTAAAAGGTTTTGGGGTTTCTTGATGTACTTTCCCATTAAATTTAAACCCCAAATAAACCAGATGGATTTAATTAGACCTTAAACAGGCTCACAACCCACCCCCCAACCCCCCCCCCCCAAACTGGAAGGGGGCGCTTCGCTTTCCCCTAACTCAAAGGGGCCCCCCCCCAATCTGAATAGCTAGGGGCCCGGGGGGACTTCTTAATCCGGGCCCCGTCATGATTAAAATACACTTTGGAAAAAACCTTGAGGAAAAAAGTACCAAACTTGAACCGAAAATTTATCCCTATGGGAAAACAAAAAATCGGCAGGGGGATGCAACATTCCCCCCAAAACACAGCATCAGCAACACGGCCACTTGATACTGGGGTTCCCCAGGGAAAAGGGCCTTGGTCCCCTGCTCTTCCTCATATACATTTAATGACCCTTCCAAAAAATTATCCCCAAAACCTGAAAACCCCTTCTCTTTGCTTTATGGGAAGCTTTGTCATCTTTCCCCTAATCTTGCCACCCCCAAACCCCCCGTGAATGAGGGGTGATTAAAAAAGGGCTTGGATGACAGCCCAAAAAACTTTTCGCTTAACACTGACAAAACCCCCACTATATTATGTTTGGTAGCAGGCAAAGGGGTGCACAAATTAACTTTTAAAATTGACAACATTAAATTTCCCGAAAAAATTGGGGGGAAAAATTTCCCGGCCCTTTAAACCTTTACAACAACTGAATTTAGCCCAAATCCAGATATAGCCCCAAAAAAAATTTCCAAAAACGGGTTGGGATCCTTTCCCAAGGGTGGGTCTACGTTTTTCCCCAAAAATGCCCTTCTCACCTATACCACCATTATTTATCCATACCTCACCTATGCTATTTGTGCTTGGGGAAACAATGCAGCAAACACCTAAAACCAATAATAAACCCCAAAAAAAAGCCCGCAAATAAGAATAATCACTAAATCCCCTTTCCTTGGCCCCAAAACCCCCCCCCCCCCCCACCCCCCCCCCCCCCTTTATAGGGTTCAAACTTTACTCCCCCTTCCCCGTTCATCCACATTATTTTCGTGCAATCTACATTACCGGGCCCTTTTTCTCTAATATCAACCTTGACCTAAAACGCTTTTTTTGATTTTTTGTGACAGAACCCCGGGATAACACCAGACATAAACATTTTCTACGGGCATTTCCCCCCTGTCCGACTAAAACCCTTTTCAAAAATTTTAAAAAGTTTTTTCAAAAAAGGGCCCCAAAATTTGGGAATTTCCCTACCCGAGAATCTAGAACTGCAGGCCATTCATCACCTTCAAAAATACCATTAAAAAAAAACTCTTAAACTCCTTGATACACCCCGTAACTAACTACACGAAAACCCCTGGTTTGGGTTTACACCCTTTCACCATCATCTTTTTTCCATAAACAGAAAAAAATTAAATTCCTGTTTTAAAAAAAATTTAACCCGTGATACTCCAATACTGAAATATGTTTTCGTGCCAAAACAAAAAACATTTTACATTGCTAAAAAACCCCAAAAGTATTTAGTCACTTAGCCAAAAATACCAAAAATTACCTCCCAATTTGTTTATTTTAAAAATTAAGAAAAAAACTAAGTTTGCCCGAAATGCCCAGCCCTGCTAAGCGTTCTAGTGGTACATCTGTAATCACAATTTTTTTTTTAAAGTAAAACCAAAACAATAACCAAATTTTTTGTAAACTTGCTTGTAATCCCCCTTTTAGAGAATAAACTTTTAATTGAATTGAATTTTTAAGGGAAAAAGTGGATGTTAAAATTTTCATCTGAGCTGCCCCCTGGGGGGTTTATTTCCCGCTAAATATTATTTTTAGACTCCCCCATTTTAGGTGTCTAAAAATTTAAATTTTCCAGTAGCCAAAATGTTTGGGGCCCGGAAATTGGGAGATTTTCCGACAGTGGGGAAAATTGGGGCGAAACTGCTCCTGGAAAATGCTGGGGGGGGTTTCATTGGGGCTTGTATACAAAACAATGACAAGGCTTTGGTTTTTAATTTTTTACCCCCAAAACTTCAAAATCATTTGAAATGTTTGGGGAAATTTTGAGCAAATGAGGAATTGGTGCTTTCAGGCCCACCCCTTTTCCCCCCCCCCCCTTGTTGCCCCGTTTAGTCTGGGACCTTGAATAGGTTTTAACCTGGGATCCCCTATTTCTTTTTCCCAAAAAGATCCCTTTTTGTGGGTCTCAGTAAAAGCTGCAAACGTTGTATTTTACTCCCTGAGGGTTTCCCCTTTATGTGAGAGATTTTGTTGTTTTTTGACAGCTTTGCCCCGTATTTTTTCTAAAAAAAAATGTCGTTATATTGGTGGAATTTAGGGGGGGGGGTTTTTTTGGCCCGGATCTAATATCTGTTGTTTTAGGGGGGGGCCAATGTTCTGTGCCCCTGCTCCCGGAACTTTTTTAGTTGGTTTTAAGATTGCTGTCATTTTTTTCCAGTTTTTTTCTCCCCCCTGGCCCTAAAAAAAAAACTCTTTTTTGGAGAGGGGTTTTGGCTCCCCGCCTTTGTTTACCCCTAGCCCGGTGGTTGCGTGAAAAATTCTTGTTTCCCCCCTAGATGGGTGTGCCTGGGAGTTTTGCGTTTTTAGATCTTTTTCATTAGTGACGAGTGACACTTTTCGGGGTGGAAAAAAGTTTCGGGAAGGGGGGGTTTCCCTTCTGTTGTCATGTGGGTGCGGCCCTTTTTTGGGTTTGGGCAAAGGGGGAAGTCCCCCCTGTTTTACCAGATATACCATTTTGCGATTCCCAAAGGGATAGAATTTACATAGATTGGGTTCTGCTTGCTAGGATTTTTTTTTGCTGCGTTCGCTGCGTTCGCTGTAGCTCCAAAAAATCCCCGTTTTTTTCCTTTTTGTTTTTAAAACTAGGTGGGGCAGTAATTTTCATTTTCCTTTTGTTGGTTTTTAAAGCGCCTCGTATTGTGGGCCCCCACCTTTTTTTTTTGGGGGTCAATTCCGGGCTTCGGGTTTTTGTTAAATTTTAAAGGGGCCCTTTAAACATCACACTGTTTTGTGTTTTTTTTATGCAAGTGTTTACTTATTTTCCTGTGTTTTACTTTTCTTCCCGTTGTGTGGTGTGTGTTTTGTGTGTGTGTGGTTTTTTGTGTGTGTACTCACCCAAATTTTTGGTTTTTCAGGGGTTTGAGGAAAAAAGCTCCCGGCCCTCCTCTACAAAGATTATTTTTAGGTTTCCCCTTTTCCCTTTGCCCCCTGAGCTTTATTTAACTCGTTGATTTTACTCACCTATTGTATCACCTATTTGTGGTTGAGGGGGGCGAGTCCTGTCCTGGTGTGTGGGGTGTGGTGTTTGTGTGTGTGTGGTGTGTGTGTGTGTGTGTTTTGTGTGTTTTTGTGTGTGCGTGTGTTTTTGTGTGTGGTGTGTGTGTGAGTGTGTTTTACTCACCTAATTGTACTCCTGGCCCGCCCCCTTCATTGATCGCTACAAATTTTCCCTTCTTGCTTTCCCGAGCTTTTTTCATACCCGGGCCCTTTAATTTAAAACTAAAGTATGGGGTTCCCGCCTTTTCCCCTAAAATCCCCTTTTTAGGTATTCCACTTCCCCGACGGGCCCAGGGCGAAAAAAATACTTCCCAACATCCCTTGATCGTCTGAGTCGTCGCTTCTTTTTTGTTTACCCTTGTTTCTGTGTCCCCTTCTGGAAAAATGTCTTTTGGTTTCTTTCTATTCCCGCAGAATTTTTTATGTCTTTTCTGTCCCCTGACCCGGGGAATCCCCCCAATGTTTGTAGTCCGATTTCCCCCAAAACCCTTTTTTCGTAGGACTTTCCCTGAGCTCGGAATAGCCTTGTTGAAAAATTTTCACTTTCTCTAATTTCTTGAGTTTTTACCGGTGAGGGTTCAACTGGTGTGATTTCTCCAGTATGGGCCCGTTTTACACAATGTACAGTGTTTTGAACGATTCCCTTTCTAAGGTATCGGAACGCTAAATTTAGGTTTGCCCGGCCCCGTAGGGGGTGCAGCGTTATCGTTGATGTTGCCTCCCGGGGACATGATCGGGTTTTTATGGTCACCCCCGGTTTGCAGTCCTTGGCCACCTGTCATACTATGCGGTCCCTTTTTTGCCCTTCTCCGAAACTTTTATGACTTTGCATTAGGGGGGGGTTTTAAAATTTTAGGGCCCGTTTGGGTTTGACCCCCGCTCCAAACCTGTCCAGGTTTTCTTTGTAGACCTGTTATCAAAGATTTTAATTTTTCCTCATTAAATTCACCCTTATTTGCAAACGGGGCCTTCTGAGTCTATCCCTTCCGTTTTTTTCATTCACAATACCAAAAATAGCTTGGTCCCAGGGGACTGGCTCCTGTGGGACCCCGGGGTTCTGATTCGTTTTGTTGATTTTGACAATTTGTTTCCTGTTGTTAAGATAGGACTTAAACCAATCAACAGAACCTGTGCCGATAGCTTGAAGTTTCTTACATAATATATTGAGGTTGACAGTATCGATGTTCTCATGTAATCCTTCAGGTTAATTAGGGAGGTGTCGGTTGAGTAAGATCCTCTAAAATCTGATTGATAACTATGGAGAATGTTGTTGTCATTAAGGTACTTAACTACTTGACAGTATACCGCCCTCTCAAGAATTTTGGATATTACACTGTGTATGCTAACAGGCCTATAGATGCTGACATCAGTATTAGTATTAGTGGTAATGGACAAATTTATTGTGTGAGCAATAGGGAGTGACAATTCAGAGGCACCATCTTTTAGGAACTTAGACGGGAAGTTATAAGGGCCGGTGCTCTTAGTTGGGTTTAACCTGCTTAGGTCTTTTTGGACGAAGTCATGAGATACACTCACTAGTTGACAACTGTTTGGGGTTATCCCTTTATTGGTATAGTATGTTTTAAACTTATCAGAGTCTGTGTTGAAGGTATTTGATGCAGTTAGTTAAGTTTAATATGTTTATTATGCACCCCATACCCATCCTGTGGGCGGTAGTCAAAAGATTACAGAGGTACATAATTGGTCCAGGGACTGGACTCCAAAGTTTTTTTTTTTCCCAATCTCTTGTGAGATATGGCATCAAATGCCTATTTACGGTCCACAGAAAGGCATGCCTCCCATCCCTCTCCCCCTCCACACTCTCTCTCTCTCTCTCCTGCGTAACTTTTGTTACCTTGTCATAGAACTAGCAAATTCGTGAGACAGGAATTACCTTCTCAAAAACTGTATTCGTTGTTTTTTATGAATCAGATCCTTTCCAGGTGTTCCACAAGACTTCTCTTGATAATCTTCTCCATAAAGTTACATACTATGCACGTCAGCCACACAGGCCTGTAGTTCGATGACACTTGTTTGTCTTTTATATATATATATATTTATAATATATATTATATATATATATATATATATATATATATATATATATATATATATATATATATATAATTATATATATATATATAATATATATATATATATATATATATATATATATATATAATTATATATACTATATATATATATATATATATATATATATATAATATATATATATATATATATAATATATATATATATATATATATATATATATATAATACATATATATATATATATATATATATATATATACATATATATTATATATATATATATATATATATATATATATATATATATACATATATATATACTATATATATATATATATATATATAATATATATATATATATATATATATACATAATATATATATATATATATATATATATATATATATACATATACATATATAATATATATATATATATATATATATATATATTATAATATATATATATATATATATATATATATATATATATATGTCGTGCCGATAGGCAGAACTTGCGATCTTGGCTTAAATAGCAACGCTCATCTTGCCATATAGGACAAGTGAAAATTTGTGTATGCAATAATTTCGCCAAAATCATTCTGAACCTAACGAAAAAAATATATTTCACTGTGTTTATTTAGTATTAAATTATCGTAAACAAATCTAAAATATATTTAGTTTGGTGAGGCTAAAATAAATTGCTCTTGTTATAATAAGGTTAGGTAAGTTTTCTAAGTTCCTTTTGGTGCAAAATTATAAATTTTTACATCAACATTAATGAAAAAAATGTATCTTTAAACGTATAAGAGAAAAATTTAGAAAGGGCTTAATTTTAAATGAGTTCTTGCTAATTGACCAGTTTTACATATTCGGCACGACATATATATATATATATATATATATATATATATATATATATATATTATATATATATATATATATATATATATATATATATATATATATATATATATGTCGTGCCGAATACGCAGAACTTGCGATCTTGGCTTAAAGAGCAACGCTCATCTTGCCATATAGGACAAGCCAAAATTTGTGTATGCAATAATTTCGTCAAAATCATTCTTAACCTAACGAAAAAAAATATATTTCACTGTGTTTGTTTGTTTTAAATTATCGTAAACAAATCTAAAATATATTTAGTTGGGTTAGGCTAAAATAAATTGGTCAGTAATTTTGCATTGCCTGTGTTGGCTCTTAAAGCTGCCTCTGCTATTGTGTCCACCACCATTCTGTTCTGATCATAATCCTGTCTTCGTCTATTGTTATTTAATGGTGGCTTGTACATCACACTGTATGTGTGTTTATATGCATGTGTGTACTTATCTCCTGTGTGTACTTATCTCTCCTGTTGTGTGTGTGTGTGTGTGTGTACTCACCTAATTGTGGTTGCAGGAGTCGAGACTCAGCTCCTGGCCCCTCCTCTACACTGATTACTACTAGGTCCTCTCTCTCTTTGCTCCATGAGCTTTATCATACCTCGTCTGATGTGTGTGTGTGTGTGTGTGTGTATGTGTGTGTGTGGTGTGTGTGTGTGTGTGTGTGTGTGTGTGTGTGTGTGTGTGTGTGTGTGTGTGTGTGTGTGTGTGTGTGTGTGAGTGTGTGTACTCACCTAATTGTACTCCTGGCCCCGCCTCTTCACTGATCGCTACTAGGTCCTCCCTCTCTCTGCTTCCAGAGCTTTGTCATACCTCGTCTTAATTAAAGCTATGTATGGTTCCTGCCTCCACTACATCCCTTGTTAGGCTATTCCACTTCCTGACGACTCTATGACCGAATAAATACTTCCTGACATCCCTCTGACTCGTCTGAGTCGTCAGCTTCTAATTGTGACCCCTTGTTTCTGTGTCCCCTCTCTGGAACATGTCTCTGTCTACTTATCTATTCCACGCAGTATTTTGTATGTCGTTATCATGTCTCCCCTGACCCGCCTGTCCTCCAATGTCGTCAGTCCGATTTCCCTCAACCTTTCTTCGTAGGACATACCCCTGAGCTCCGGAACTAGCCTTGTTGCAAACCTTTGCACTTTCTCTAATTTCTTGACATGTTTGACCAGGTGAGGGTTCCAAACTGGTGCTGCATACTCCAGTATGGGCCTGATGTACACAATGTACAGTGTTTTGAACGATTCCTTACTAAGGTATCGGAACGCTATTCTCAGGTTTGCCAGACGCCCGTATGCTGCAGCAGTTATCTGTTGATGTGTGCCTCCGGAGACATGATCGGTGTTATGGTCACCCCAAGATCTTTCTCCTTGAGCGAGGTTTGCAGTCCTTGGCCACCTAGTCTATACTCTGCGGTCTTCTTTGCCCTTCTCCGATCTTCATGACTTTGCATTGGCGGGGTTAAATTCTAGGAGCCAGTTGCTAGACCACGCATCCAGCCTGTCCAGGTCTCTTTGTAGACCTGTCTGATCAACGATTTAATTCTCCTCATTAACTTCACATTATTTGCAAACGGACACTTTTGAGTCTATCCCTTCCGTCATGTCATTCACATATACCAAGAATAGCACTGGTCCCAGGACTGGCTCCTGTGGGACCCCGCTCGTCACAGGTGCCCACTGTGATACCTCATCACGTACCATGACTCGCTGTTGCCTCCCTGTCAGGTATTCTCTGATCCACTGCAGTGCCCTTTCTGTTATACATGCCTCTTCCTCTAGCTTCTGCACTAATCTCTTGTGATGAATTTTGTCGAAGGACTTCTTGCAGACCAAGAAAATGCAATCAACCCACCCCTTCCTCTCAGTTACCTTGTCATAAAACTCCAGTAGGTTTGTGACACAGGATTTGCCTTCCATGAATCCATGCTGGCTGTCGTTTATAACCTTGTTCCGTTCCAGGTGCTCCTCCTGATAATCTTCTCCATGACTCTGCATACTATACACGTCAGAAACACAGGTCTATAGTTTAGTGCTTCGTTTCTGTCTCCTTTCTTAAAGATGGGGACTACATTTGCCGTCTTCCATACTTCAGGTAGTTGCCCAGTTTCAAGGGATGTGTGTGTATTCACCTAGTTGTACTCACCTAGTTGTACTCACCTAGTTGAGGTTGCAGGGGTCGAGTCCGAGCTCCTGGCCCCGCCTCTTCACTGGTCGCTTCTAGGTCACTCAACCTGAACCGTGAGCTTTATCATACCTCTGCTTAAAGCTATGTATGGATCCTGCCTCCACTATATCGCTTCCCAAACTATTCCCCTTCCTGACTACTCTGTGGCTGAAGAAATACTTCCTAACATCCATGTGATTCATCTGTGTCTTCAACTTCCAACTGTGTCCCCTTGTTACTGTGTCCAATCTCTGGAACATCCTGTCTTTGTCCACCTTGTCAATTCCTCTCAGTATTTTGTATGTCGTTATCATGTCCCCCCTATCTCTCCTGTCCTCCAGTGTCGTCAGGTTGATTTCCCTTAACCTCTCCTCGTAGGACATACCTCTTAGCTCTGGGACTAGTCTTGTTGCAAACCTTTGCACTTTCTCTAGTTTCTTTACGTGCTTGGCTAGGTGTGGGTTCCAAACTGGTGCCGCATACTCCAATATGGGCCTAACGTACACGGTGTACAGAGTCCTGAACGATTCCTTATTAAGATGTCGGAATGCTGTTCTGAGGTTTGCTAAGCGCCCATATGCTGCAGCCGTTATTTGGTTGATGTGCACTACAGGAGATGTGTCTGGTGTTATACTCACCCCAAGATCTTTTTCCTTGAGTGAGGTTTGTAGTCTCTGGCCCCCTAGACTGTACTCCGTCTGCGGTTTTCTTTGCCCTTCCCCAATCTTCATGACTTTGCACTTGGTGGGATTGAACTCCAGGAGCCAATTGCTGGACCAGGTCTGCAGCCTGTACAGATACCTTTGTAGTTCTGCCTGGTCTTCGATCGAGTGAATTCTTCTCATCAACTTCACGTCATCTGCAAACAGGGACACTTCGGAGTCTATTCCTTCCGGCATGTCTTCACAAATACCAGAAACAGCACTGTTCCTAGGACTGACCCCTGTGGGACCCCGCTGGCCACAGGTGCCCACTCTGACACCTCCCCACGTACCATGACTCGCTGCTGTCTTCCTGACAAGTATTCCCTGATCCATTGTAGTGCCTTCCCTGCTATCCCTGCTTGGTCCTCCAGTTTTTGCACTAATCTCTTGTGTGGAACTGTGTCAAACGCCTTCTTGCAATCCAAGAATATGCAATCCACCCACCCCTCTCTCTCTTGTCTTACTGCTGTCACCATGTCATAGAACTCCAGTAGGTTTGTGACACAGGATTTCCCGTCCCTGAAACCATGCTGGCTGCTGTTGATGAGATCATTCCTTTCTAGGTGTTCCACCACTCTTCTCCTGATAATCTTCTCCATGATTTTGCATACTATACATGTCAGTGACACTGGTCTGTAGTTTAGTGCTTCATGTCTGTCTCCTTTTTTAAAGATTGGGACTACATTTGCTGTCTTCCATGCCTCAGGCAATCTCCCTGTTACGATAGATGTATTGAATATTATTGTTAGGGGTACACATAGCGCCTCTGCTCCCTTTCTCAGGACCCATGGGGAGATGTTATCTGGCCCCATTGCCTTTGAGGTATCTAGCTCACTCAGAAGCCTCTTCACTTCTTCCTCGGTCGTGTGCACTGTGTTCAACACTTGGTGGTGTGCCCTACCTCTCCGTCTTTCTGGAGCCCCTTCTGTCTCCTCTGTGAACACTTCTTTGAATCTCTTGTTGAGTTCTTCACATACTTCATGGTCATTTCTTGTTGTCTCTCCTCCTTCCTTCCTTAGCCTGATTACCTGGTCCTTGACTGTTGTTTTCCTCCTGATGTGGCTGTATAACAGTTTCGGGTCAGATTTGGCTTTCACTGCTATGTCGTTTTTATATTGTCGTCGGGCCTCCTTCTTATCTGTGCATATTCGTTTCTGGCTCTATGACTGATCTCCTTATTCTCCTGGGTCCTTTGCCTTCTATATGTCTTCCATTCCCTGGCACACTTGGTTTTTGCCTTCCTGCACCTTTGGGTGAACCATGGGCTCATCCTGGCTTTTTCATTATTCCTGTTACCCTTGGGCACAAACCTCTCCTCAGCCTCCTTGCACATTGTTGCTACATATTCCATCATCTCATTAACTGGCTTCCCTGCCAGTTCTCTGTCCCACTGAACCCCGTTCAGAAAGTTCCTCATTCCCGTGTAGTCCCCTTTCTTGTAGTTTGGCTTCATTCGTCCTGGCCTTCCTGCTTCCCCTCCACTTGTAGCTCTACTGTGTATTCGAAGCTTAAAACCACATGATCGCTGGCCCCAAGGGGTCTTTCATATGTGATGTCCTCAATATCTGCACTACTCAAGGTGAATACTAAGTCCAGTCTTGCTGGTTCATCCTCTCCTCTCTCTCTTGTAGTGTCCCTTACGTGTTGGTACATGAAGTTTTCCAGTACAACCTCCATCATCTTAGCCCTCCATGTATCTTGGCCCCCATGTGGCTCCAAGTTCTCCCAATCGATCTCCTTGTGGTTAAAGTCACCCATGATCAAGAGCTTTGCCCTGCATGCATGAGCTCTTCTGGCCACTGCAGCCAGTGTATCAACCATCGCTCTATTGCTCTCGTCATACTCTTGCCTTGGCCTCCTGCTGTTCTGTGGTGGGTTATACATCACTGCAATTACCACCTTGGGACCTCCAGAGTGAAGCGTTCCCTCTATGTAATCACTTTCTTCTCCGCTGTCTCCTCTCTCCAGCTCATCAAAATTCCATTGGTTTTTGATCAGCAGTGCCACTCCTCCACCCCCCCCCCTGTTCCCTCTGTCTTTCCTCAGGATCTGGTATCCCGTTGGAAAGATGGCATCTGTTATCATACCTGTAAGCTTGGTTTCTGTGAGAGCATGATGTCCGGTGATGCCTCTTTGACTCTTTCGTGCCACTCCTCCCACTTATTTGTTATTCCATTAGCATTTGTGTACCATACCTTCAGTTTCCTTTTCAACACTGTGGTTTGGGGGGGCCTGTGAGGCTGGGAGACCTGGTAACATACTGTGAGATTCTATAGCTCGGTGTTGGGTGGAAGCTGTGGGTATGGATTGTAGTGTGTGTTTGGATGGTGTGATAGGTTGTGGGGTTCTGAGGATAGTTGTGTGTGTGCTTGCCCTGACTGACCTCTGCTAGTTCCATCCTTGTCTCCTTTCCTAGCTCCTTTCGCTTTTTTGTCCTCTCCCTCAGCTGCTGTCGTTCTGTTTGTGTCCTGTCTCTATCTAGGAACACCCTCTTGTACTCTTCCGAGTATTTCAACCGTGGTTTCTCTTGGAGGATCCTGTTCCGCACTGTTTCCGTCCTGAGAATCAGCTTGATCGGTCGGTTTCTCCCCTTCAAGTACCCCTCTATTCTCTGAAAATTTACAATCTCATCCATCTCTTCTTCACCTATTTCCGTGATGATTTTCTCAATCTCCTTTCTTTCTTCTTGCCGCCTTTCAGTGTGTGTCCTTTCCTCTCTCTCCTGTGTGTGTGTGTGTGTTTTTATAAGCATGTGAAATATTAAAACAGAGGTTTAACTTGAGCTAAATCATACTTCAGGTGGACAGTGGATCCCAACCAATCGTTACTGCACCTGCCTGCAAGTGATGTCACTGATTAAAATGAATGTGACATCACATTCATCTTAATCAAAGACGTTACATTCTTCTCGGCTACTTGGGATATAATAAACACTCACGGAAGAGAGCAATAATAAGGTCACCTCCACTAACATTCACAGAATAAACATGACCGTCTTTCACTGTAGTTTCTCTTTACTCTAGCAGAATAAACATGACCGTCTGGGACTGAGGTTTCTCCTAATACTGGAAAAAAAAAATTACGAGGAATAACTGAACCCAAGTCATCGGTAGAAATTCATATCGTTTTATGAAGAAAGACAAGTTCTGGTGGCCCGGTGGTCTGGTGGCTAAAACTCCCGCTTCACACACGGAGGGCCCGGGTTCGATTCCCGGCGGGTGGAAATTCCGACACGTTTCCTTACACCTATTGTCCTGTTCACCTAGCAGCAAATAGGTACCTGGGTGTTAGTCGACTGGTGTGGGTCGCATCCTGGGGGACAAGATTAAGGACCCCAATGGAAATAAGTTAGACAGTCCTCGATGACGCACTGACTTTCTTGGGTTATCCTGGGTGGCTAACCCTCCGGGGTTAAAAATCCGAACGAAATCTTATCTTATCTTATCTCTTATTGTAGCTTCTGACGTCACGTGTTTCCTACCAGCCGCTGCGAGATCCGAGAGAAAGGTATCCTAATATTCCATAAGCCCAAGCCCAACTTACTCTACATCACTGCAAGCAAAACGAATAGTGGAGGGTCAAAAAATATATAAATATGTATAAGTGTGTGTATGTTTGTGCTTCTGAATTTCTATACGTATGCGTATTTTTACATGTGGATATATATATATATATATATATATATATATATATATATATATATATATTATATATATATATATATTATATATATATATATTATAAACCTGAGTGCTCTCATGTGCTTACACACATATCTTCAGAGGAATAGGAAGTAGAGGGAAGAGAATCACATTGTAAATGTTCAAGCCTTGAGGTGACACCTCACTTGACAGTTTTATAGTCCAGAATATTGTCCATAATCCTAAAGGTAAAAATATTGTTCACAAAAATACAGAATGTGTAGTTTGTCATAAGAAGAATTTAAGTTGATGTTGGACTAATGTATGTGCGAGACAGGTTTTTTTTGTGAGGTGTTGTCACCTCCGAGTGAGGTGTCACCTCAGTGTTGACATTTAAAATGTGCTTCTCTTGCCTTTTCTTCCTATTCCTCACTACTAGGTCCTATCTCTCCCTGCTTCATGAGCCTTATCATACCTCTTCCGAAAGCTATGTATGGTTCCTACCTCCACTACATTGTTTTCCAGACTCTTCAACTTCCTGACAGCTCTATGACTGAAGAAATACTTCCTAACATCCCTGTGACTCATCTGAGTCTTCCACTTCTAACTGTGACCCCTTGTTGCTGTGTCCCATCTCTGGATCATCCAGTCTCTGTCCACTCTGTCAATTCTCAATATTTTACATGTTATCATGTTTCCCCTATCTCTCCTGTCCTTCAGTTTCGTCAGGTCGATTTCCCTTAACCTCTCTTCGTAGGACATGTCCCTTAGCTCTGGGACTAGTCTTGTTGCAAACCTTTGCACTTTCTCTAATTGCTTGATGTCATGACACTGAGCTTGACTCTATCATTACTGATTCTATGTCATCATTGAAGGCTCTTGGCTCATATAATGACTCCAACAACATGCTCATTGGGGAAGCCAGGTATAGATACTCAAAAATTAGGGACAAAGGAATTAATGTACAATTGCTATGGATCCCATCACACATTGGATTACTCCTTCATGATAAAGTTGATATGTTAGCCAAGAAGAGTATCGAGAAGGAGAATGTAGAATATAACTTTGGTATAACTGTGTCTAGCATTAGGAATAATATTAGGAGAGAAGTAAATAATGAAAATGATTGTTATAGGAATGCAATTAGAAGCCTGAGTAGATCTATAACCCACTATGATAACATGAACGTAGATAAGTATGTTTATGGAGCAACTTGCAATGTGAACAGACTGACTGATGTTGTAGTGGCCAGGCTTAGGCTTGGTTACAAGTACTTCTGGCAGTTTGGGAGACACACAGATGATGATCAAACTAAATGTAAATTGTGTGATCAGGCATATGGTTACTCTCTTGAACACTATGTGCTTAATTGTCCACTTATTGAGGAATACAGAGACAGACAGTATAATAACCTATGTGACATGTCAAGATATCTTATTAATGAAAATAAGATACCAGATATACTAAGCAAATTTCCTAAATTTGCTTGTAACAGATAAGTGAACTATAGATAAGTAGATATAAATCCATATGTATTCCTGTTAACCCTTTGAGGCCTAGTTCCTAGGCCTTTTGTGTATCCATATGCTCTCGCGCTACCGTCCACAGGATGGATATGGGGTGCACAATAAACTAGCCACTTCGGTGGCAAAATCTAAATCTAAAAAAACTGAGCAGGTGTTGCTTCTGGACCGGTGCTGCATACTCCAATATGGGCCTGATGCACACAACGTAGAGTCTTGAAAAATTCCTTACTGAGGTGTCAGAACTGTATTCTTAGGTTTGCCAGGCGCCCACATGCTGCAGCAGTTATTCAATTGATGTGCTCTTCAGATGTGCTTGGTATTACACTCACCCCAAGATCCTTTTCCTTAAGTGAGGTTTGCAGGCTTTGGCCCCCTAGACTGTACTGTGTGGTCGTTTTTGCCCTTGCTGGATCTTCATAACTTTGCACTTGGTAGGGTTAAACTCCAGGGGCCAGTTGCTAGACCAAGCTTATAGCCTGTTCAGATCCCTTTGTATTATTATTATAATCAAAAAGAAGTGCTAAACCACAAGGGCTATACAGCCAAGATCCCTTTGTTGTCCTGCTTGATCCTCATCCAATTGAATTCTCATTAGCTTCACATCGTCTGCAAACAGGGTCACTTTTGAGTCTACCCCTTTCGTCATGTCATCCATTTTTTTTTATCACACTGGCCGATTCCCACCAAGGCAGGGTGGCCAGAAAAAGAAAAACTTTCACCATCATTCACTACATCACTGTCTTGCCAGAAGGGTGCTTTACACTACAGTTTTTAAACTGCAACATTAACACCCCTCCTTCAGAGTGCAGGCACTGTACTTCCCATCTCCAGGACTCAAGTCCGGCCTGCCGGTTTCCCTGAACCCCTTCATAAATGTTACTTTGCTCACACTCCAACAGCATGTCAAGTATTAAAAACCATTTGTCTCCATTCACTCCTATCAAACACGCTCACACATGCCTGCTGGAAGTCCAAGCCCCTCGCACACAAAACCTCCTTTACCCCCTCCCTCCAACCTTTCCTAGGCCGACCCCTACCCCGCCTTCCTTCCACTACAGACTGATACACTCTTGAAGTCACTCTGTTTCACTCCATTCTCTCTACATGTCCGAACCACCTCAACAACCCTTCCTCAGCCCTCTGGATGGTAATCCCGCACCTCCTCCTAACTTCCAAACTACGAATTCTCTGCATTATATTCACACCACACATTGCCCTCAGACATGACATCTCCACTGCCTCCAGCCTTCTCCTCGCTGCAACATTCAACACTATGTTTCACACCCATATAAGAGCGTTGGTAAAACTATACTCTCATACATTTCCCTCTTTGCCTCCAAGGACAAAGTTCTTTGTCTCCACAGACTCCTAAGTGCACCACTCACCCTTTTCCCCTCATCAATTCTATGATTCACCTCATCTTTCATAGACCCATCCGCTGACACGTCCACTCCCAAATATCTGAATACATTCACCTCCTCCATATTCTCTCCCTCCAATCTGATATCCAATCTTTCATCACCTAATCTTTTTATCCTCATAACCCTACTCTTTCCCGTATTCACTTTTAATTTTCTTCTTTGCATACCCTACCAAATTCATCCACCAATCTCTGCAACTTCTCTTCAGAATCTCCCAAGAGCACAGTGTCATCAGCAAAGAGCAACTGTGACAACTCCCACTTTACGTGTGATTCTTTATCTTTTAACTCCACGCCTCTTGTCAAGACCCTCGCATTTACTTCTCTTACAACCCCATCTATAAATATATTCAACAACCACTGTGACATCACACATCCTTGTCTAAGGCCTACTTTTACTGGGAAATAATTTCCCTCTTTTCTACATACTCTAACTTGAGCCTCACTATCCTCGTAAAAACTCTTCACTGCTTTCAGTAACCTACCTCCTACACCATACACCTGCAACATCTGCCACATTGATCCCCTATCCACCCTGTCATACGCCTTTTCCAAATCCATAAATGCCACAAAGACCTCTTTATCCTTATCTAAATACTGTTCACTTATATGTTTCACTGTAAACACCTGGTCCACACACCCCCTACCTTTCCTAAAACCTCCTTGTTCATCTGCTATCCTATTCTCCGTCTTACTCTTAATTCTTTCAATAATAACTCTACTATACACTTTACCAGGTATACTCAACAGACTTATCCCCCTATAATTTTTGCACTCTCTTTTGTCCCCTTTGCCTTTATACAAAGGAACTATGCATGCTCTCTGCCAATCCCTAGGTACCTTACCCTCTTCCATACATTTATTAACTAATTGTACTAAACAACTCCAAAACTATATCCCCACCTGCTTTTAACATTTCTATCTTTATCCCATCAATCCCGACTGCCTTACCCCCTTTCATTTTACCTACTGCCTCACGAACTTCCCCCACACTCACAACTGGCTCTTCCTCACTCCTACAAGATGTTATTCCTCCTTGCCCTATACACGAAATCACAGCTTCCCAAACTTCATTAACATTTAACAGTTCCTCAAAATATTCCCTCCATCTTCCCAATACCTCTAACTCTCCATTTAATAACTCTCCTCTCCTATTTTTAACTGACAAATCCATTTGTTCTCTAGGCTTCCTTAACTTGTTAATCTCACTCCAAAACTTTTTCTTATTTTCAACAAAATTTGTTGATAACATCTCACCCACTCTCTCATTTGCTCTATTTTTGCATTGCTTCACCACTCTCTTAACCTCTCTTTTTCTCCATATACTCTTCCCTCCTTGCATCACTTCTACTTTGTAAAAACTTCTCATATGCTAACTTTTTCTCCCTTACTACTCTCTTTACATCATTCCACCAATCGCTCCTCTTCCCTCCCGCACCCACTTTCCTGTAACCACAATTATTAATATTATAATCAAGGGGGAAGCGCTAAACCCGGAGGATTATACAGCGCCTGGGGGGGGATGTGGAAGGCATTCAGGCTTAATTCGGGGAACTGGAGCACAGATCCAATTCCCTAAATCAAGATCCCCTCACCAACATCAAGGAACCTTCCTTGAGGGGCCTGTAACCACAAACTTCTGCTGAACACTCTAACACTACATTTTTAAACCTACCCCATACCTCTTCGACCCCATTGCCTATGCTCTCATTAGCCCATCTATCCTCCATTATTATTATAATCAAGGGGGAAGCGCTAAACCCGGAGGATTATACAGCGCCTGGTGGGGGATGTGGAAGGCATTCAGGCTTAATTCGGGGAACTGGAGCACAGATCCAATTCCCTAAATCAAGAGCCCCTCACCAACATCAAGGAACCTTCCTTGAGGGGATCTATCCTCCAATAGTTGTTTATATCTTATCCTAACTGCCTCCTCTTTTAGTTTATAAACCTTCATCTCTGTCTTCCCTGATGCTTCTATTCTCCTTGTATCCCATCTACCTTTTACTCTCAGTGTAGCTACAACTAGAAAGTTATCTGATATATCTGTGGCCCCTCTATAAACATGTACATCCTGAAGTCTACTCAACAGTCATTCATATATACCAGAAACAGCACTGGTCCTAGGACTGACCACCTGCGGAACCCTGCTCGTTACAGGCACCCACTCTGACACCTTGTCACGTACCATGACTCCTCCTTGCCTACCTGTCAGGTATTCTCTGATCCATTGTAGTGCCTTCCCTGTTATACCTTCCTGATCCTCCAGCTTTTGCAGTTATCTCTTGTGGGGAACTGTGTCAATAGCCTTCTTACAGTCTCTGTCATCACCTTGTCATAGAACTCCAGTAGGCTTGTGACATAGGATTTCCCTTCCTTGAAACTGCTGGTTGTCATTAATACTCATTCCTTTCTGGGTGCTCCACCATTCTTGTGATAATCTTCTCCATGACTTTGCAAACTATACATGTCAGTGACACCGGTCTGTAGTTTAATGTTGTGTCTGTCTTTCTTAAAAACTGGGACTACATTTGCTGTCTTCCATACCTGAGGTAGTCGCCCTGTTTCCATAGTTGTGTTGAATATTGTTGAGACACACAGCACCTGTGTGTCACTAACAACAATCTGTGATGTAAAGGTCCTGTCATCAAGGGTGTTCCTTTCATAGCTAATGTTGAGACTTCATAAGTACACAGCTGTGTTCCTCTCACAGATAACACTGGTCTGCATTTCTAATGTTTTTAATTTTAATTTTTATTCATTGGTTGCAATCTTAAATATTCTTGGGCTGCTGATTGTAAATATCTAAACCATTTTGAAAATAAGGAATATCCACTAGGAATTTTTATTGACCTAAGAAAAGCTTTTGACACAGTAGACCACGACATCCTACTCCACAAATTTGACCATTATGGTATAAGAGGCCATGCGCTTGCATATTTCAAATCTTACCTTACTAATAGGTATCAGTATGACACCATTAAAGACACAGCATCAACAACACAGCCACTTGATACTGGAGTTCCGCAGGGAAGTGTCCTTGGTCTCCTGCTCTTCCTCATATACATCAATGATCTTCCAAACGTATCTCGACACCTGAACCCCATTCTCTTTGCTGACGACACGACTTATGTCATCTCTCACCCTAATCTTGCAACCCTCAACACCATTGTTAATGAGGAGCTGATCAAAATATCGACTTGTTTGACAGCCAATAAACTTACGCTTAACGTTGACAAAACCTACTACATTATGTTTGGTAGCAGAGCAGATGCGCAAATTAACATTAAGATCGGCAACACTCTAATTACCAGGCATAATGAGGGCAAATTCCTAGGCCTATACCTCGACAACAACCTGAACTTCAGCACCCATATCCAACACATAACCAAAAAAGTATCCAAAACGGTTGGGATCCTCTCCAAGATACGATACTACGTGCCGCAAACTGCCCTTCTCACGCTATACCATTCACTTATATCCATACCTCACCTATGCTATCTGTGCTTGGGGTTCAACTGTAGCAACACACCTAAAGCCAATAATAACCCAACAAAAAGCCGCAGTAAGAATAATCACTAAATCCCATCCCTGGCAACACACCCCCCACTCTTCATAGATCTAAACTTACTCCCTGTTCAGTACATCCACACTTACTACTGTGCAATCTACATCTACAGGACCTTAAATTCCAATATTAACCTTGACCTAAAACGCTTTCTTGATAGTTGTGACAGAACCCACAGGCACAATACCAGACACAAACATCTCTATGACATTCCCCGTGTCCGACTAAACCTTTACAAAAATTCAATATATGTCAAAGGCCCTAAAATCTGGAACACCCTACCTGAAAATTCCAAAACTGCAGACACATTCATCACCTTCAAAACTACCATCAGAAAACATCTTATCTCCCTGATACACCCTGTCAACTAATAATACGAATACCACCTGGTGGTTCACACTTACACTCACTCACCCATTTGACCATAAACAGAAATATCAATCTCAATCTCAAAATAATGAATCTTAACTAGTCAAAAGTTGGCCTGTGATACTCCAATACTGAAACTATGTATAGTGCCAAAACAAAAGCATTCACATTGCTAAACTCACAACTAGTATTTAGTCACTTAGCCATAATACCAACTTATCTCAGAATTTTGTAACATTTTAAACCTAAGATTTAATATAAGTCTGCCCGAAATGCCTAGCCATGCTAGGCGTTCTAGTGGTACACTCTGTAATTATTATTTTACTACATGTAAACCACACAATAACCAAATTCTGTAAACTCAGCATTGTAATACTTATAGAGAATAAAGTTTGAATTGAATTGAATTGAATTTTGCTCTATCACCTAAGGATTTTGAATACAATACAAATTAATGATAATAAAAAATGTGAATTTTTAATAAATTTTTAATTTATTAAAATTAGGCAAGTAATCGTCCAAAAGCACATTCTGTTAGTCTTAAGAACATATGAATTCCAAATCAACATGAATCCTCACTGTAGTCCCCACAACTGTTGGGAAAATAGTCAAGATGAGAGTGCAAAAAGTGCATCTTCACACTCATTCTAGACCCAAGTTGTTGGAAACTTGAAATCAGGTCTTGGATCATTTTTTCATATTCGGGGGGGGGGGGGGGTGCTTGTTTCCCAGGAAGTTGTGGACAATCTGCTTGAATGAAAACCAGGCATTCACCTCGACACCTGCTAATGCTTCATCAAAATGCTTGTCCTTCATCAATTCCCAACAAAGATTCCGGCATTTAGCTTGCCTTCACTTATACAAGGAAACTGACTCCAGGTACTTTATTATTATTATTATAATCAAGGGGGAAGCGCTAAACCCGGAGGATTATACAGCGCCTGGGGGGGGATGTGGAAGGCATTCAGGCTTAATTCGGGGAACTGGAGCACAGATCTAATTCCCTAAATCAAGAGCCCCTCACCAACATCAAGGAACCTTCCTTGAGGGGTCCAGGTACTTGAAAGCAGTTCCATTCTTCAAGGCCTTCACAAAATTTTTCATAAGCCCTAATCTGATGTGGAGTGGTGGCAGCAGAATCTTCTTGGGGTCAACTAGTAGCACACTTTTAAAGTTGTGATTTCTGGGTAAGAAGCTTTTTCTTGGTGACCAGTTATTACAACCCAGGAATCCAAATGGCCTGTTATCCCGGGTGTAATGGGAGCAAAATAAACACAGCAGAAAAAGTTTAGACTTATATTATCCTTCACCAATTTAGAACAGCAATATGTACACTTATGTACAGTGATAAGTATAGTGCACTCCACGGTAAGCAAGGCAGAAATAGAAACCACAAGATAGCAGACCGTGCTTCAACCAGCTCTAGAATGGGAATGACAAGGGCAGACAGGAGAGCGGTACCCACATAACCTCTGCGATTGCCAAAACCATCTTCTTATTGGCTAGAACCTGGTCACTAGTTGAACGACGGGGCCCCATCATCAACTCTTAGCAACCTGGTTCGCTGGTTGGGAGAGAGAGCCTGTAAATGAGGGTGTGTACATGCGCCGAATGAAGGTTACGTACTCTTTGCATGCCACACCAGTCTTTTTGTTCATAGTGCTGGCTGTCTGCCCTATTATCCCAAAGACACAGAAAACAGGGATACTTGGTGTATCTGCCTTGAAGACCTAGTAGGAGAGCAATAACTTTTAAATCACCACGAATGAGAAAATTGTGATTCTGGTACTTGATTGCAGATATTAGTGTCTTCATATTTGTGCAAGTTTCTGACATTTGGACACTATGGCTAATTGGCACAGATGCCAATACGTATACGGTAAGCATTTTAATTGAGGGGGGGAGGCATTCAGGCTCAACTCAGGGAACTGACGCACAGATCCAATTCCCTAGATCAAGAGCCCCTCACCAGTGTCAAGGAACCTCCCTTGAGGGGTTCCTCTCACAGATAATGTTAGTATAGACTTCATAAGTACACAGCTCATGTTCCTCTTATAGTTATTTAGTTTAAATGTATCCATTTGGTACCTTGTAGTCTTTTTTTAATTAATAATAAATTATCAGTATGTACTGATTTTATCAAGAGAAGCAAAATAAAACACAGTTAGATTTATAATGTAATTACTGTATTAACAAAAACTTACAATACTGTACTTCACAATTCTTTACCCATAAAATAAATAAAAACAACTTTGTGGGTAAATTCATGAATCTTACATACTGTACTGCCTTAATAAACACACTATGCTAAGGATGAAGATATTATGAAAGCTGACAAGCAAAGCCATACATTGAAGCTCCAATAATTAGATGATGCATATTCTAGTCCAACAACAAAGATTAATGCGTGTACAGATACTCTTACTTTCTCCAAAGATGGTTTGCTGTCAGAAAAATTAATTTACATAGTAAGTCAAAATAAGGTTCACTCATACTTATTCCAAAATCTCGAGCTAAAGGATACAAAACACTTGCTAAAAATGAAAATAGAGTATGTATCGTACTTAATTCTTGCCAAAATAAAAACATTGCATCAGTACTTTATATAAACTTATTTTGTCAGATGAAGGTTTCTTGATCCAAGAAACTGAAGATAACCTCCCTTTACTTAGATCAATCCTATCACCTCCAATTCTCCAGGTGATGTTTCACCTTAATGGGTTTATTGCTTCCCATGAACATACTGAAAATAATAATAAATCAATTTCATCATCTGAATTGTGTAATACAGTCTAGCAGCAAATGACCTTTTAGTGCTTTTGTTACAAAAATTTATTAACCAATGTCTGTCCAATAGACATATGCATTTCAAATAACAAGTAAAAAAGTTTTGATATTTGAGAAAACACCAAATATGACAGCTAAGCACACCATCTACACATTTACTGACCAGATGAAATCTAATACTTCATGGTCATGTCTACCATTTAAGCTTAAAGTTACTGGATGGAGGGTGGGTAGGAAGGACAGCCAGTAGTTTTTATCACAGTCATTTATTGAGCTCAACTTACTAATAAGAAAGTTTACACCTATATTTTCCATGGTTATAATGAGCTCCCAAACAAAGATTAATAATGTATTGAAAATACCATGCTGTTTCCAGCACACTAAAATAACAGCCTGATAACAAAAGGCAAGTTATCTATTTTTCAGTTAAATTTATTCATATTAGAAAACTCTTTTAACTGAATGACTGTGAAAATATAATTGCACCAATACTGTATAAATAAATATTATTTGCTGAGAAGATAAGCAAAAAACAAATTTGAGGCTCGATAAAAACCCTATATAAAAATAAGCTGTCATGTGAATCAAGTTAAAAATTAAATATCAGAGAAATTGCCAATTCAATTCTGTATTGCACAAACGACATGAAATCACGTGTAGGAATGTTGAAGCTGAACGAGCAAGCAGTCAGCTAGTAACAGGCGTTTATTTTTATATTCATAAAAAATTCGCTAACCCCATGCGAGTCTTTCAGAACTGCATAGTAAGGGAGAGGGAGAGGGGGTTTAATGGTAGAGGCTTGGGAGTAAAAGTATGGAGGATGAGTATGAGTGTGAAAGGTAAAAGTCATGGTTACTGTAATTGGTTAACTTCAGTTTAATAAGTCATAATCTTCAGAAAAGGTGTGATTTTCAGAGAGAAGGGCAAGTATAGTAAGAGCAGTATCATGACATTGTACACATTGAAAAGTGAAATCTACTTGCTATTTCCTAAGTAGGACAGTAAATTAACAGATGTTCAACTGTACACATGATCAAAACCTATGAATATGACATACACTATTGCTTTTAGAAAACTTGGTGCTTAAGATAGACTAAATGAGCTGTTCAACACACTCTTAAAAACATATAAATTGCCAGTTGTATTATCAGGGATCATTCAGTATACTAGAGTATATTATCACACCTGCTATCCATTACCCACAAGCAAATGGTGTTTTCTCCTATACCAAAGACTAGGATGTGTTCATGCTTCATGAGGTATCATGTACATTCTCCCAGTGTTCTTCAAGAGTTGTCAACTTCTATTTATCAACAAGCTGATACACATTTACATTTACAGTTCTAACATTACTAGAGCCTTTGTTACCTGTCTCATAATTTATGTTTCCTTCTAGCCCACTTTTATTTTTTTTCAATTTAATTACATTTCTTTTCACAAAAACCTATGTAACATTGTC
This sequence comes from Cherax quadricarinatus, assembly GCF_026875155.1. Classification (NCBI taxonomy): domain Eukaryota; kingdom Metazoa; phylum Arthropoda; class Malacostraca; order Decapoda; family Parastacidae; genus Cherax; species Cherax quadricarinatus. Next base: position 6,039,798 of record NC_069448.1, read on the forward strand.
ACCAGCATAGTATCATTACTATAAAGAAAGACTAAACTATGTAAGGTACTCTATGTTCAGCATCAATGCATTATATTCAAAAGTGCAAATTTCTCTGGCAAAATGCTTTGAGTGCTGCTGCTGCTGCTGCTGCTGCTGCTGCTGCTGCTGCTGCTGCTGAGTTCCCAAATCCATACAATGGCACAATTGGGGGGGAAATAGAGAAAGGGACGACTTTACATGCACCATACTGCTTTAAGAGAAAAATATAGTTTATCATGTATAGCTATAAAAAGATATGATATTTCTGTCAATTTGGCAATATATTCAAGTGACAAGGTTAAATGAAAAATTAACGTTTTAGATTGCTCAAAACCTGTTTTGATCACGGTCATTAAGCACAAAGTTTTTCATAAAAAATAATAATGGACAGATTTTTTAACGATTGTCGATCAAAGATGATATACATGCTCAGTGACAGAACTGCAATGAAAAGAGTTACACAGTGTAAAGTGTATCCTGCTACATATTCAGTGTAAATTTTTTGCACATTACCTTTGGTATATGCCATTTGATTACATAGGACAAGTGTATAACTTTGAAAAATTATTACTCTTGTTTCTTTACAAATTCCAACCATGAACGAGAAATTTTTACATAGATGACTTCAAATAGCAGTGCTACCAATTATAATAGTGTGGCACTAGATGGTAATTTAGCATTACTTCTTTCAAAATGGATTAAAAATGTTTCAATTTCATAATATATTATACATGTGTTTCTTTATGAAATCAGAGATGAGTAAAAGTGCCTCATAATAAGATATGCATTAGCAACAATTGGCAAATTCTATCCATACTGGAAATACAAACTATCTTTTGACTGTTATTCTTCTATAGAATACTTACCACAAACCTTGATGTAGTGAATGACAAATAGATAATAAATAGGCAATTTAAAATACTGTAGGTGTAGTACAGCAAGCCATTTTATTAGACAGCATGTCACCCTAAACAGTGCTTTATCAAATGTACACTTAATAAAGCATTATTTAGGGTGAAACATCATCTAACAAAAATGCTTGCTCTGATACAAGAGTTAGACAATCGCCAGTGGTTGAAAATATTATGGAATGACAGGCAATAAAGGCAATGATCAGTCCTTGATGTACAATACAAAATTTTTGCACAAATTTGCAAAAGACGTGATAAAATTCCAATCCACAAACCGTTAGACTGAAAATTTTAGAATAAGTTTAAAGCTAAGATTAACATCTAATAAATGTAGAAAAAAGACAAAACTATCAAATAGAAATATAATGCAAAAATGTTTGCTACTCAAACAAAATTGCAAGTGTACACATATATAAGTATATTTTTCAAATAAATAAACTAAAATTAAGACTAGACACAAACCTATAAATATCAGAAAACTAAATGGATTCCACAATACTTCACAGACCTAAAAATTCTAGTTATCATTCATACGTAACTGGCATAGAGTCTTTGATGGCATATAAGCTACCCTAGCAGGAGCAACATTTAAACCCAGTACTGTATATATTACTCACACTATGTTCTACAGTAAAACAATAATGGTGTAATTTGTACCTGTGCTAAATCAAATGGGTTTTTGTTTCATCATTAGTAGACTGGTTAGCTAAAGTCACCCTTGGAAGCACTACTGTGGAAGTGAATAAATTGCTTACTCCCAATGATGATCATTTCTCGACTCATATATACACTGCAGGTGGTCTAATGTATCATAAAAACATTTTTTTTGTTATGTTATCCTACTCTTGCAGATAATTTCACACGTGATTTACTTTTACTAAATGAAATAATTAACATTTTTCACTGACAACCAAACTAATAAAAAGGTCTGAAAATTATTTAGAGAATTTTTTTTCCTAAAAAACAAACCAAAGGGAATAAATAGTTTTTAAAAGGAAAAAATATGTGGGTTGTAGTAAAAAATTTTTTTTCACATTAAAACTGTTACAAAGTCCCCTTTTTAAAAACTTTTTTAGGTGAAAAATTTAAAAAAATCTTCTCGATAAAAATTTTAAAATCCCCCCGGGGTTAAATTTATAAAAAAATGAAGGGGTTTTTTAGTAAAAAATAAAAAAATTTTTGAAAAATTTTAAAAAATAAAATTCCAATAAAAAAAATAATAAAATTTTAAATTTAATTTTTAAAAAAAAAAATTTAAATAAAAAAAAAAAAAATTAATAAAAATTAATAAAAATTTTTAAAAAAAAAATTAAAAAAATAAAAAAATTTTTTAAAAAAAATAAAAAAAATTAAAAAAAAAATAAAAATATAAAAAAAAAATTTTAAATACCAAAAATAAAAATTTTTTTAAAACATTATAAAATTTAATTTTAATATAAATAAAAAATTTTAAAATTTAAAAAATAATACAATTTTAATTTAAAAAATAAAAAAAAAATTTACTAAAAAAAAAATTTTTTTTAAAAATTATAATTTAAAATATTAAAAAAAAAAAAAAAAAAATTTTTTTAATTTTTTAAAAAATAAAAAATATAAAAAAAAATTTAATTATAAAAAAATTTTTTTTTTTAAAAAAAAATTTTTTTTAAAAATAAAATGTTTTACTTTTAAAAAAAAATTAACAACAAAAAATTAAAAAATTTCAAAATTTTGAAAATTTTTTAACCTGAAGTTGTGGAATTTCCCCTTGAAGAAGAGGACTGATTCTACTGTAACCAGGCTGCACAGCGCAACCATTTTTGAAGTTATAGAAAAAAAAAAATCCTGACCAATATTAAAAAAGGGTCTAAATACAGTGGACCCCCGGTTAACGATATTTTTTCACCCAAAGTATTTCAGGTGCCCGTACTGACCAATTTGTTCCCATAAGAAAATTTGAAGTAATTTGTCCATTTCAGACCCCCAAAACAACAGTACAAACACACTTTCTTAAATACACTACATAAATTGGGCGCATTCGGGGTAATCGTTATCGGGGTCCACGTATATGCACAGTATAAAACTAAGGCTTTATACACAGGGGGTACTAAGGACACTTTGAACCTTTATTTTCAATTTTAAAAATTTACTTTTCTAAATAAAATTTTTATTTGGGATTCTGACGTAAAGCACTAGGAAATTATGAATTAAAAAAAAAATACAATTTTTTACACTTTTTCATTACCATCAAAAAAAAACATTACGTTTGTAAACACGTTATATTTTACAAAAAACATTGCATGTTTTGTTTCCACCTCATTGTATGAATAAAAATTTTATTATTTCTAAAAATCAGATCCAAAAATTTCTCTAACCATAATCCTTTTTATTTTCAAAGTAGAAACCAGCCTAGTGGACACCACAATCCACTTAAAATGAAATCCCAGATGATTTAAGACTTTTATCAGGCCACCCTTAAATAGAAATAAACAAATTTTTCCAAGACTTCCCACTCTCACAGGGAGCCATTCTATGGAAACAACAGTAATTCCCAACTAAGACCAATCTATTATAGTCGTAAGAGAGAAGAGAGAGAGAGGGGAAAGAGAGAGAGAGAGAGAGAGAGAGAGAGAGAGAGAGAGAGGGGGAAAAGGGAGAGAGGAGAAGAGAAGAGAGAGAGAGAGAGAAAAAAAACAGACAGAGAGGGGAGGACAGAGAGAGAGAGACAGAAAGAGAGACAGAGAGAGAGAGAAGAGAGAGGGACAGAGAGAAGAGACAGAGAGAGAAACAGAGAGAGAGAGACAGAGAGAGAGAGACAGAGGAAGAAGACAGAGAGGACGACAGGAGAGACAGACAAGAGAAAAACAGAGGAGACAACAGAGAGAGACAGCAGAAGAGAGAGAAAAGGAGAGAAAACAGAAAGAGAGACAGAGAGAGAGGACGAGAGAGAGAGACAGAGAGAGAGAGACGGAGAGACAGAGAGAGAGAGACAGAGAGAAAAGAGAGAGACGAGAGAAGAGACAGAGAGAGAAGACAGAGAAGAAGAGAGAGGGGAGAGAAAAGGGGGAGAGAAGAAAAAGGGGAGGAGAGAGAGAGAGGGGGTGGAGAGAGAAAAAGAGAGAGAGAGAAAGAGGGGAGAGACAGAGGAGAGAACGAGAGAGAGAGCAGAGAGAGAGAGAGAAGCAGAGAGAGAGACAGAAAGAGGGAGACAGAGACAGAGACGAAAACAGAGCAAGAGAAGATAATATCCCCTTACAACTCATACAAAAACTAATATTTTAAAACAAAAATTATGTATGTATTGATTAGCTCTAGAAAACTAAAAAATTCAGGGTTTAAAAACCCCTGAGCAATGCCCCGCCCCAGATTTGGATGCACACTAACGTTATATTTTCTTTTTTGGGAAAAATTTCTTTTACATGTTAATCTTTGGACCAATCAAAATCATAATTTTAAATGCAATTTAATTCATTTTTATTTGGGTAAACATTTTCCAAAATACTCTGGAACATCTATACATGTAAATCCTTTACCTTTTTTTATGACTAATTTGCAAATATTTTTTAGTTAACAAATTGTAGTAACAAAGATGCAAAATTTTAAAAGAAAATCCAGTTTTAAGATCCCCAATTCAGTATTTATGAAAATTATTGATTTGTAACAAAATTTTGACAATTTTCAAGGTTTCATCTCCAAAAAATTTCTAATTTCTCTCATTTTTCTTTATAGTTTTACTGTAAATGAAAATGAAGGCATGTTTTGTGGGGCCAAAGTGTTTGAGTTTACTTCTGACATAACAAACTTTGTTTTTATAGTTTTAAAAAACTTAAAATTTTTATGAATACATTAACACAAGTTTAATTAAGATCCCTGTGTTGTTCTTTCCCTCACATTTATTTTGCTAGAAGTTGAAATTAACAAGTGTAATGAAAGTGTTTCCCCTTGGGTCACCATGCCTCGGTGGAGAGGCAATACATGTATTTTAAAAAATAAAACAAACTGTCCTAAAAGTATACCTCTTTTGTGAATTGATGTAATATTTATCATAAATAATTAATTTTGCGGGAAAAATAAATTGCAACCAGCTAGCATTTGCTGAAGTTATCACTAGTCTTTTCTCAAGTTTAAAACAAAAAATTTTTTCTTTCCCCAATGTTTCAAACCTGCCCCAGTGAGCCAGAATGTATTTTTTAATATAATGAAAGAGATAATTTGTAATAGTCAGACTGAGTTATTTCAACAATGAATTTACATTTTATATGACCCTTTTTTAAAAAGCCAAGTTTACGGGTCCTGGGGGTTACTGCCCCTCTTTTTAAAGACCTAACCCTCTTTCACGCCAAAATTGGCTTTTTAATTCCCCCAAACCCCATTCTAACCTTTCCTCATTTTCTGCATGATATTCACATCATGCACTACCTAAACATAAAAATCTCCCCGCTTCAGCCCCCTCTTCATTTAACATTCAAGGACATGCCAAATCATGTTGGCACATAGCCAACATTTCCCACGTTCGTCTACTGATTAACTTCCTTTTTTCTTCCAGGCTCTGTAACACCCCTTTTTAAATCTTTTCCCCCATCTATTCTGTGATTCACCTATCATTTACATACTAACCCATCTCCAACACCCCCTTCCAAATACACTATCCAAATTTCACTTACGCACATACTACTATGGCAAGAACCCTTTTTCTTTTTATGTTCATTTTCAACTCCTTCACAACCATGACAAAAATTTTATTTTTAAATCCATTTTTATTACCTTTCAAAGACCTCCTTCACATTAACTTCCCCTTTTTATAAATCCCCTAAAAACATTAAAAAACCATCACAAATTTTAATTTTTAAGGTGCTAGTTACAAGAAATTTCTCCGTCCCCACCATCCTAACCTAGTCTCACTCCCCTACCAAATTTCAATATACTTACATTTCAACATTTGCAAAAACCCGCCACACCACTCCCTAATCCATCTTAAAAAACACCTTTTCCAACTCACAAAATTCAACCAATAGCTCTTTACCCTTATCTAAGTATTACTAATTTACATGATTTAATATAAATACTTGATCTATTTATTCCCTTCTCTTCCCAAATACTCCTCCTTTCTCTGAAATACTACCTTCTGTCTTTTCTTAAATTCTTTACATAATTCTGCCATAAATTTTACCAGGAATATTCAATATTTATTTTTCTATAATTCTTACCCTGTTATTTGTCCTCTTCCTTACACATACAAGGTGCTCATAAGTTGCTTTATACAAACAGAAGAAAGTTTACCTGCCTGTGGATTCATAAAAATTCCAATCTATTTAGTGTTAACCTTTTTTTCTCTGTAGTAACTAATTCATATTGTTCATAGCAAGATTCCTATATTCTTGATAAGGCAACTTAAGCAGCACCCTGCATATTGAAATACACCATCCATTCCAAAACTATATTCCCACCTGCTGTATCCCATTTTTAATCTTTTGTAGGCCTGGTACTTTATTCACTTTCAACCTGCCCACTGCCTTTCCCACTTCCTCCACTCATACCTCCATGTATGAAATCACAGCCTTTTCAAACCAAACATTTAACAACCTAATTTTTTCTCTCTCTTGAAAACCTCCACCTCCCCATTTAAAACCTCACAACTTTCATTCTTAACTGCAAAGTCCATTTGCCCTCCTCCCCACTCACTCAACCTTCTCTCCCAATAACTGTTTTAATTCTCAGCAAATTTTGTCTTCAAATACTCCAAATTTTGTTTATAAATTTACTTTGTAAAGGTTTTATTTCTTTACCAACTTTTTACTTTGCCATTGCACCAATCATTCCTATTCCCTCCTAAACCACCCTAAAAACCAGCAAACATCTGATTAACACCAGTACATAATTCTTAAATCCACACCATACCCTAGAACTTACCACTTTCTCCTGTTATAACATGCGTATATACAGAGTTCCTCATAACCCCTTCCTTCCCCCTCTCCTCACCTCTCTCTAACTGCCCCAGTCTTTCTTTAGTTCAATCACTTTCATTAGGCTTTTATGTACTTACACTGCTCTCCTTGCACTCCATCTACCTCTTACTCTTGCTCTAGCTACCACTAACTAATACTCTGACCATATCAGTCACTCCTCTACAAACACGTGCTGTATGTTCAGAAGTTTACACTTTCAACTTTTATTCATCAATACATAGTCGAGCAAACTGCTGTCATTATGCATTCCACCATACCTCGTATACTTATTTATCCTCTTCTTAAAAAGTACTGCCTATTAATAAACATCTTTCTAAACACAATTCAAACAAAGAATCCAAGTGTCCTCTATCCTTGGCACTCCAAACTTACTCACTATACCCTTTAAAAGTATCTCTTTACCATAAAGTCCCTCAAAAAATATTACTCATTTGGTTGACAATTCCATCAACATTCACTCAACACCTCCTAGTCTCTCTTCTCCACAGCCATTTCACCTGCAGGCACACTCACACCTATATCCCACTTCTTGTATCTCACTTCTACCTAAATTTTGCAGTTTATTCCACAATTGTTCATTTAACATTGCTGCTCTTCCTCTTCAAGGTGGTAACCCTGACTTCATCCATTTTACACGTGCCTGAATAAATATCGTACAAGGAACCAACATTAGAATCTTCTATTATGTGTTTGAAAACAATGTGCTCAAGACATTGTCTGCTAAGAAATATCTACCCATATAAAATGCCCATCTACTGTTCAACGAAAATATTTGTTTCATTAATCACAATGCCAATATTCACTGCTTGTATAAAAGTTGGAATGGCAGAAGAGGATGGAACATTATGATTAAGACTGATTTGAATGAAAATAATAATTGCAGTGCTGTACTCATATGTAAGAGGAAGCTCACAGCATAAGGTTACATGTTTAGCAATAAGAGACAGCAAGTCATCAATATCTACTAGTGTTTCTTACTACAAAATCCATGAAAAAAGCATCTATTACAGCTAATAACATTTTTCTTTACTCTTTTACTTTTAATGCATTCATGGATAAATTGAAGCTAAAAATGCGCAAGATGAAAAATCAACAAATATAACATCACATACCTATATGGTTTCAAGAAAAAGAAAGATAATTCTCTTAAATTAATGCAAAAATAAGTAATACTTGTAAACTATCCCTGGATCTTTTATACTCATTAAGAGAAACTTTAGGCACTCTTGAGTCCCCCATAACCATAATCAAGTAACGATTCACTTGTTACAGAAATGATAGTAACTACAGTGTTCTTTTATACTTATGTTCGCAAGAACACATTCTGAATCCACAGTCCAGTAAACACCAATAATTTTACTGGAAGCTCAAGAGTAACACTGTATATACTGCAGTCATAATAAGAATAAGCATTAAATAAATAAATATAAAAACAATATGCATCTAGTCTTTTAAACACACTGGCCGTCTCCCACCGAGGCAAGGTGACCTGAAAAAGAAGCACTTTCACCATCATTCACACTATCGCTGTCTTGCCAAAGGAACACAGATATGGCAGTTTAGATATCATTCTAAACAGTAAATATCCCAAACCCTTCTTTTAGAGTGCAGGCACTGTACTTCCCACCTCTAGGACTGAAGTTAGGCTTACTAGTCTTCTTTAATCCCTTCACACTCCAACAGCTCGTCAGTTCCCAGTGTTCGCATCGCTATTGGGCCGTGCGGACGTGCTGCGCAGTAGCTCCTGATTGAGTTGGCTTTTGCGCAGTGTTGACGTGTACTTGGCTCTGTGAAGACCTGTTTCCCGCGCTCTCTAGAATTTGAAGCAAGATGCCCTCCGTCGAGCAACTTTACCAACAGCTTAAGGAAGAATTGAGGTTGGCGAATATGGAAATTCGGCGACTGACCGAGGAAAACAAAAAGATTTGGAGTAGTCCTCCTGTTTTGAGTCCTCAGGTCAAGAAGGGAAACTGGTCAGTGGCTGGACAGCAGGGAAAGAAGTTGACGATCAAGAAGACGAATGGAAAGGTAGAAACGATGAAGAAGAAAGAGACTGCCGTGGAAACTGTTGTGGAAACATCCAATACATTCTCAGTGCTACCCGACGAATGTGAGTCAACTACTGGGAACGTCACGACGAAAGACATTAAGGAAGGTACGAATATTGTTGTTGTTGGGGATAGCCAAGTTAGGTATATGGATAGGGCGTTCTGCTTGAAGGACAGGAGTAGGAGACAGAGAGTTTGCTTTCCTGGGGCTGGGATGGAGGATATTGTTAGCCGTCTAGATGACATCATGAGAGGTAATGGGAGCAATCCTATTATCTGTCTCAGTGCTGGAGGCAACGATGTTGGCAGACGTAGGAGTGAGGACCTGATTAGCAGGTATAGGTCAGCAATAGAAATAATTAGAAGTAAGGGTGGGAGCCCTCTCATATGTGGTTTTTTTGCCAAGGAGGGGAGTTGGAAATGAATGGTTGTCCAGGGCAATTGGTGTCAATTGCTGGCTGGACAAATACTGTAAGGAAAATGCGGTAACATTCATTGACAACTGGGACCTCTTCTATGGCAGAAATGACATGTATGCTAGGGATGGGGTTCACTTATCTAGGTGTGGGGTGGGAGCACTGGCAACTGCAGTGGAGGGAGCAGTTAGGACTTTAAACTAGGAATAGTTAGTGGTATGGGTTTTGGCAGGAAACAGTGAAGTCCCAGTGTAGTAATATTACGAGTTCTAGGGGAACTAGTTATAATAAGAACGAGATAGATATTGAAAAGCCAGGGACCTTGGGTGATAAGGACAGTAATAGGTTTAGTAGAAAAATAGAAATGAGCAGGAAGGGTAAAGAGAAAGGAGAGTCTTTCAATGTTTATTATGCTAATTGCAGTAGTGCTAGGAATATGATGGACGAGTTGAGATTAGTTGCTAGTGTAGGTAACATTGATGTATTTGCCTTAACTGAGACGTGGTTTAATTCAAAAAGTTGGGACATGCCTGCAGAATGTCATATTCAGGGTTTTAAAATTGTTCCAAGAAGATAGAAGTATTGGGAGGGGGGTGGGGTGGCATTGTATGTCCGAGATCGCTTGAACTGTTGCATAAAAACGGGTATTAAGTCTGAAGTAACACATACAGAGTGTTTGGATAGAATTTTTCAGAGGGGCATGAAAAACTGATTTTAGGAGTGATATACCGTCCCCCAAACTTAGATAGGGACCAAGGGAAACTACTATGGGAGGAAATTGTTAAGGCCACAAGGCACCATAATGTAGTAATTCTAGGAGACTTTTTAAATTTAGTCATGTTGATTGGAATTCTTGACTGGGAATTTAGAATCATACGACTTCTTAGAAGTATTTCAGGATTGTTTTTTGAAGCAGTTTGTGACAGAACCTACAAGGGGAAATAACCTGCTTGACTTAGTTATGGCAAACAATGAATCCCTTAATAATTTAGAAATTTCAGAGGAACTGGGTGCTAGCGACCACAAATCAATTACATTTAGCATTGAATGGAAGTACGATAGTAGCAATAACTCAGTAACAGTCCCAGATTTTCGCTTAGCAGATTACGATGGGCTTAGAGAACACTTATCATCTGTTGACTGGGGTAACGAAGAGAGCTATCAATATGACAGTTTTCTGAACACTATACATGCTGCTCAAAGAGCGTTTATCCCATATAAAGAAATTAGATCAAATAGAAATGACCCAAAATGGATGAATAATAGGCTCAAATATCTACTAGGGCATAAGAAAGGAATTTATAGGCGTATCAAAAGAGGTGAGGGTCATCTTATGAATCAGTATATTGACATTAAGAGGGACATTAAAAAGGGGATAAGAAAAGCTAAAGGGACTATGAAATTAAAGTTGCTAGGGATTCTAAAACTAACCAAAAAGTTTTTTCCAGGTCTATAGAACAAAAGTTAGAGATAAGATAGGTCCCCTTAAAAATAACTATGGGCACCTTACTGACAAAGAGAATGAAATGTGCTTGATTTAAATAATTATTTTCTCTCAGTTTTTACACAGGAAGACACTAACAATATTCCAGTAATTAATTTTTACAGTGGGCTAGAAGAAGATAAATTATGTAACATCACAGTCACTAGTGAGATGGTTGTGAAGCAGATAGACAGACTGAAGCAAAATAAGTCGCCGGGTCCTGATGAGGTTTTTTCAAGGGATTTTTAACCCTTTCAGGGTCCAAGGCCCAAATCTGGAGTCACGCACCAGTGTCCAAGAATTTTTCAAAAAAAAAATTTGTTATTTTTTCTTATGAAATCGTAGAGAATCTTTTTGTGAAGGTAATAAAACAAAAAGTACGAAATTTGGTGGAAAATTGACGAAATTATGCTCTCGCAAATTTTGATGTGTCAGCGACATTTACGAATCGGCGATTTTGCCGACTTTGACTCCATTTTAGGCCAATTACATTATTCAATCAACCAAATTCTTAGCTATTTCACTAGTATTACTTCTATTCTATCGATTGAGCACAAGAAAACGCCAA
>NC_069448.1:6051689-6094379 GCF_026875155.1 Cherax quadricarinatus
TCCCAGCCCCGGGGTTTGGAGGCACATATTTGTTTTTCCCCATTTTAATCTTCTCTTGCTTTAAGTGGCTCTCTGCTTTGCCTTATTGTGTAATTTTTGTTTAAGTCAGCCAACATAATTACTCCCAGACCTTTCATGTGTTCCCGTCTTCCTACTTCTAGATCCTCTTCATTAAGCTTCTCTGAGAGCTTATATAATGTTTCCACAGTAAAAAATTGTTGTGGAGCTTACCCTTTTCTTCACATATTCATTTTTCAACATGTAACACTTTTTCCCCATACAGTATTAAACTATTTGTTTCCTAAATCTGAAATTTTCCATGTTTGAATCCATTATATCAAGCATATCTTGATATTTTCCGAACCCGTTTGACATCCGCTTTTTTAAAAACTCTCATCCACTTATGCAGTTCTATGGTGTCACCCGTCTTCGCCCTTGCAGTTAATTAAGTTTTGAAAAGGGAAGCGGCTGTTATTTTGTGAACCTCATAAATACTTTTAGAGTGTAGCGTGATACCACATGATGGCACAAGCCTAGGAACTAGCCACTAAATTTTTTTTAACCTGGAGTACCACTTTAGTATGTGTAAAAAAAAAATTTTTAAAACTGTCAAAGGTAAATGATCTTAACCATCCTTAGCCTTGCTACTACATCGGTCAGTCTCACGTAAGTTGCTCAAGGGGCCCAATAGAATTTACGGCGCGGAGAAAAAAAAAAATCGAAAAATATGAAAATTTGAGTTATTCAACAAAAAATAGCTGAACTTTCGGCTACACCCCGGTATTATTATTATCCTGTACGATGTTTCAAAAAGAATTACAGCCATTTTTAACAGCATTTTATTTAGTTTAATAATTTTTATTATGCACCCCAACCCTCCAGTGGGCGGTAGTCAAAAGATTACAGAGGTACATAATGGGTCCAGGGGCTGGGCCTCAAGTTTTGATACTAAGCAATTACAGAGGTAATGAATTTTAAAATTTACAAAGGTAATGAACTCACAATTTACAAAGGTAATGAACCCAGGTAGGTCTAGTCCCCAATCATGACAAATTTACAAAGGTATTTACAGATTACAGAGGCACACAATGGGTCCAGGGCCGGGCTCCAAAGTTTTGATGGCAGAACTAGGTACAAGGTAATGAACTCACAAGTTACAAAGGAACGAACTACAAGTTACAAAGGTAATGAATACTGTAAGAATGGTTTCTTAGTTAAAAACATGCCTGCAATCATGAACAAATTTTAGAGTAATGAGCAATTCACACACCTCCACACCCAGGTCACACTGTATGAGTTATTGGGTGCAAAATGTTTGATTGCTGAGTCTCTCCTCTCCTCTCATCACACACACACACACATACACACACACACACACACACACACACACACAACACAGTATGAACACACACACACACCACACACAGACCACAACACACACACACACACACACACACACATACAAATTCATACACACACAGCACACACACAACACACACACAACACACACACACACACACATACACAAACTCATACACTCACACACACTCATATACACACCAACGCACACACACTCATATACACACACACACACACTCACAACACACACACACATCTCACACACACACACACAAACACACACACACACACACACACACACACACGACACACACACACACACACACACACACACACATCACTGCGATACACATACACACAAACACACCACACACTCACACACACATGCACATATGTGGTAATGCTTTATTACAGCAGCAAAGTCAGGGGTATTTCTTCCAGAATGGGTCTGTAATATACCACTGTGGATAAAAATCGCTTAGCCATTTCTTGACACTTCTGAGTGAGTTTTTTTCTAAATCATAATTTTATCGCACTCCAGTACATAATACGCCAGGTGTGACAATAATCCATCTGGCAAAGTTACATTTCGTTTGGTCACATCCGGTGGTGTGATTTAACCAGCCAAGAGTACTTGTAACCCAGCAGGGACCGGGACGGTAGTGACACCAATAGTCCCACCCCCCCCCCTGCTTATTTTGTTGGATGCACCATAGACCGATTGCTCCTCCTGCATGATAGAATGATGATAGATGGACCTCACTTGTGTCAATCTCCCCTGAGCCTTAAGTCCATAAAATTCAGCTGAAGTTCTTTTCTATTAATGTTCTCCCAAACTAACTACCTACAAGCCAAGATTGTAAATCCTACCTCCCTCTTTGAAATCCAGCATACAGCTTAGCCAATATTATCAAGTTCTATCATGTCATCTGAGACCAATGTGAGATGGAATCCACCAGCATGTGCACTCTGGACCTCCAACTGTCCACAAGCCAACCATACCTGTGTCTGGCTTCCTGACACAAGCATGCCACAATTTATGATTAATGAGTTGAGGGAGCATTTGGATGACAGAGAATCAATTACAATAAACTGTCAATCTTTGCATACCATAGATGCATTCAGTGCAAGGAGTATGGCAAATAGTTCTGTCCTGAAGGGTAGAGGCCCAATTATTGATCGTGCTCCAATTTTCCTTTAAGAGAGCCATCACTCTGTACGACAACAGCATCACTAACCATCTGCACCAGTGGATTGGTGAACAGAACCATCAACGTAAATTATTTGCGAAGTGTGTGCTGTGGTGACAAGTTAAGAGCGCATACAGCTTAAGGCCTCATGTTTGGCTTCAAGTTGTGATTTTAAGAAATAGTTTGAGGAAATGGAGGAATGGAAGTTTGGAATGGGTAATATTCCATGGAGCGGAGAAGGTTCCGCTGTTTTGCCTTACGTTGACATAGATCATGTATCTGATTATCATGCAGGTCAGTTCCAGTCTTTTTCGATCCATCTGGAGGAAGTGTTCACCAGTGCTGAGGAAAGGATTGGAGAGCTTCTGTGCAAGGGGTTTGAATGATCGTTGCTGAGCAAATTAACGCCCAAATTAGGCATTTCTTTCAGTAACACGAACTCTGAAGCTTGAATATAAATTCTTTTTGCATATTTAAAATGAAAATTGAGACAACTTATGCAACACATTTTGGCAGTACAGGGCTCCTAAAATGATCCCATTGCTCGTTCTGCATTTTTTCCAGCCCTCCAGCTTCCATCAGACCACTAGATCAAGTAGTGGCGCAGCAATAATCAACCATGATCAAATAAAGCAAGATACATCATTTTCACAATTTAACAGGTCAAGTGTGACAGCGCTTGCGTCATATGTGCGTAACAAAGCGCTGGTGCGGCATTTGGTTTATGTTTTTCCCCCCATGTTATTTTTATCGTTTTATTATATCTTTGTCTCATTAATACAAATTCACCATCTGATGCGTCATGCCAGAGCGGGCTGGAGCCTAATAGATCAAGTAACCAGGTTCATGTACCCTGGTATATACCCAAACTGGCCGAGACAACGTCCAGCCAACAAAATATTCCATAAATATTCCATACCCACACTAATATCAATAATAAGGCTTATTTATCTATCACATTATGAAGCTATTATGACATAATGCAATATAATAATAGCTTATAACATAAAAAGCACACCTTAAAAAATAATATTAGCATAATATGATCCCCAGAGGAAAAAAATTTCTATTGATGTATTCCCGAAGTGACGAGAGGGTCCGTTCCTCTCATCAGTGTGATGATAGAAAACGCATCTACAATGGTTAACGGTAATAAACACACTCAAGAAATCGTAATGACACATTGCGAAGTAAACCATACCCCCGGCCGGGATTGAACCGCGGCATGTAGAGGTTTTGGATGTTTTGAGAGACTCTATGACCGCGGGTTCAATCCCGGCCGGGGGAATGGTTGTAATAAAACACTCGTATGGTCACGGAAAAGTGTAAAAGCAACCGAATTTTTCGTGGAAAAAAAAAATTATTTCCCGGGCACCTGGGGTGCCGGGGGCCGCGCATGCGGTGGGCCTATTCTTGAAAGTAACTTATTTACCTATTTATGGCAATCCATCTTATTTATGATTGAATTAACTTTATTTCACAACAAAAACATATGAAAAGATTGCTTTACAAGGTAGAGTGTACCTTTCTGAACTATCCCAAATATTTTTAGATATATGTGGGCAACAAGACCGACATCTCGAATATGTCAAAAGTTATAAAACTTTATTTTTTTTTAGAGAGAAGATAAGGTTTATTTTAGAATTGGAACACCTTACAGTGGCAGGAATTAGAGGTGTTCTATCAGCAGCAAGTGATACAAAACCACTTTTCCAAGTAGCCGGGGGGGGTGGGGGGGGGGGGGGGGGGGGGGGGGGGGGGCCCCGGGGGGGGGGGGGGGGGGGGGGGGGGGGCGGGCCCAGTGAGTAGGGCTTCCTGTTTCCGCTCCAAATGCAATTTCTGTAAATTTTGCATCATTTCTTTATCCTTTTTGGCCGAATGATTGAAAACTTCAGCACAGATACTCGATAAAAAGCTTCTAATAGTACACCAAAATGAACGTAATCGTTAGAAAAATAAAGAAGTCGATATGTTTACAATTTCTTGCCCCCTAATTTAAGTGTTCATGTTCACGATAACCTCAAATCCATTCAGGCAATTAACTTCACTCATATGTTATTCACATTCGTTATTTAATGTACTGACTTATTAAGATAATTTTCCTACTCTTTCATTGCAATTTTATCAGCGATTTGATGACATACGTGTTAAGGCAGTTTCGAGTTCTTCTACTCTTTCATTCCGGCCCCTGAAGGCCAGGCTTCCTTGACGTCTACTTGTAAACTAGCTGTGCTGCTACAGCCCACAAAGTCTGTATAGGCCATCACAACCTACTGATCAGGCACCTGTCAGCAGAGTCATGACCAAGTATTACTTATTAAAACATATTACATTTAATCAATCAGTTATTTTCTTATTTCTGTTGCAGCAAGTTATAAATAGACGCACATGCCTGGTATGAGGGCAGAAAATCAATTAAATAGGTCACAGCATGGGTGCTCATTGCTTTTCCCAGGGCTTAAGCAACAATTTTCGATTACCCACCATCATTTTCACCTACGAAGTTAATTATAGCCCTGTCCAGTATATGGACCTGACTTCAAGTAGCTATCCATGTACAGGAAATGATAATGATGCGTTCTCATCTCCCAAGCAGGGGCGAGTGAATTTTAAGATATCCCAGTAACATTAGACTGTTTAATTGATTTTATGTAGGCAGTAAAATATCTGTTTGTCCACCTCATATATATTCCTTGCCTGAAAGAAGCGTGAGCACGGAACAATATTCTAGACGTGTGAGTACAATTCTTTTGAGCAGTACCATTCATTGGCGTACTTCTATTTTTTTGTGAGTAAGTCTCCACTAAGCCGAATGGGACAGCAGAAATCCTTACGACTGGCACATCAGTTCCTATTTCTCACAATATATTTTACATATCTATACGTTTGCTTCTCCAATGAACCATGTTTGAGTCCATTATCCGAATAAATGCATTTCGTGAGATGCAGAGGCGGAGTTAGCTTTCTCAGTCATTCTTCATAAGGAAGGTTCTCAGTGTTCAGGTTAGCATAGTCAATCCTGTAAGCCGGTGTAACCGAGGTCTCACGAGGCTCAAGTGACGCTGATGGACAAAATTTTACACTTATTAATGACGCTTATAGTTGGAAGGGAGAGGGTGTTGTTAAGCCAGGACCTCATCTACTTAGTGTATTGTTGTACAATTTGCTTTATTAATAGAGGGTATTTTTACAGTCAACCATCTTCCTCACATGATTTTCAGCATTATTGAAGAGTTGTATGCCCCAGATTCATGCTTATATATATATATATAATATATAATAAAAAAGTAAATATATATATATAGATATAAATATACTATATATATATAAAATATAATATATATATATATAGATAATATACTTAGCAAACTAGGCGAAATATTTACAAGGCATTGTCTTCTACGACCACACCAGCATTACTCGAACCTGCTAACTGTAATGCAGAAGTCCACAGTACGTTACCACTGATCTAGGTGGGCAAGCAATTCGAGTCCTGCGGTTGGATGAAGAGTTAAGTGGGTTGTTGATATATATAATATATATAAATATATAGTAAATATATATATATATATATATATATATATATATATGAAATATATATATTAATTTGCGTTCAAAGAGCATACACAATGTTTCATATGTAACCCAAGAAAAATAAGATGTTAGATAAGTATAACTTACAAAATAAAAGAAGCCAGCAAATGATACTCTTCAGGTCCACTGCGTTCTGTCTAATAATTCTTGTGCAAAACATCCACCTTCAGGAGGGTGCCATACCTACTGAAACGGTGAAGAGAACCTACATAGCTGGTAGTATTAGTCAAGCACCTAAATAACTGGAGTGTTGTAACTCCCAAGATGCAATTTTAATCTATGTTAGGAAGATACTACAGCATTGTCATTAATGTGTTGTTGTGTGGAGGGTAGTGGCAGTAAATGGTTGTTGTGAGGGTAGTGGAGTGGCAGTAATGGTTGTTGTTGAGAAGGGTAGTGGTAGTGGCAGTAATGGTTAGTTGTTGATGTGAGGGTATGTAGTGGCAGTAATGGTTGTTGTGAGGGTAGTGGTAGTGGCAGTAAATGTTGTTGTTGGTTAGGGTAGTGGTAGTGGCTGTAATGGTTGTATGTTGTGAGGGTAGTGGTATTGGCAGTAAATGGTTTTTGAGGTAGTGGAAGTGGGCAGTAATTGTGGAGGGTGTTGTTGAGAGGGAGTGGTAGTGTGGCAGTAATGGGTTGTTGTTTTTGTGAGGGTAGTGTAGTGCAGTAATGGTTGTTTATGGAGGGTAGTGGTAGTGGCAGTAATGTTGTGTGTGTGAGGGTAGTGGCTAGTGGCAGTAATGGTTGTTGTGTGATGGTAGTGGTAGTTGCAGCTAGATGGTTGTGTGAGGGTAGTGGTAGTGGCAGTAATGGTTGTTGTTGTGAGGGTAGTGGTATTGGCCAGTAATGGGTTGTTGTGAGGGTAGTGGCAGTAATGGCTGGTTGTGAGGGTAGTGGTAGTGGCAGCAATGGTATTGTGAGTGTAGTGGTAGTGGCAATAATGGCTGTGTGAGGTAGTGGTAGTGGGCAGTAATGAGTTGTTGTGTAGAGTATGGTAGTGGCAGTAAATGGTTTGTGTATGGGTGATGTATTAGTGGTAGTTGGCATGTAAAGGTTGTTATTGTGAGGGTAAGTGTAGTGGCAGTAGTGTTTTTTGTGAGGGTAGTGGAAGTAATGGGTTATTGTGAGGGTGGGTAGTGGCAGTAATGGTTTTTGTGAGGGTATGGAAGTAATGGTGAAAAATGGATTGTGATGGTGGTGGTAGTGGCGGGGGGGAGTAATGGTGTGTTGTGGTGAGGTTGAGGTATGGCAGTATTGGTTGTTGTGGAGGGTAGTGGAAGTAATGGTTATTGTTGGAGGGTATGGGTAGTGGCAGAATGGTGGTTGTGGTGGGTTGTGGTAGTGGCAGTAATGGTTGTTGGAGGGTTGAGGTAGTGGCAGTAATAGTGTTGTGGTGAGGGTTGTGTAGTGGCAGTAATAGTGGTTGTGGTGAGGTTGTGGTAGTGTCAGTAAAGGGTGTGGTGATGTCAGCATAGTTACTGATCCCTTTAAATGTATAGTTTATCTGAGTATCATAGTACCATCCATATGTTTACATATACGTTGAACGGGGCCTTGCTGGGCCAGGGGAGGACAGCTGTAACATATCGACTTCTATTTAAGCCGGCAACCGTCACGTTACATATTTGGTGGTAATTAGAAGCTTATATCGAGTATCCTGTCTGCAGTTCATATCATATCGCCAAAAAAAAATGAAATAATGCCCAAAATTTTACGAGAAATTGCATTTGGCATGCGAGCCCTACTCATTGGTACTTGAAAAGTGGTTTACAAACACTTGCAGCTGATAGAACACCTCTAATATGCCATCACTGTGACGTTGTACCAAATTCTAGAAAAATCAACCCTTATCAACAAGCTAAAAAAAATAAAGTTCACAACTTTTTTGACAATTGGGAAGAATGAATCAGTCTTGCTGCCTCACATAAATCTAGAAAATTTGGGATAGTTCAGAAAGGTACACTCTACCTTGGAAAGCAAAATCATTGCTCATATTTTGTTGTGAAAATCAAGTTCAAATTCAATCATCAAAAAGATGGATTGCCCCTAAAATAGTAAATAAGTTAGGGGGCGGGATTTCGAGATATAGTCCGAATCGCGCGGCACCCCAGGTGCCCGGGAAAATAATTTTTTTCCCCGAAAAATTCGCTTTATTTTCATTTAACACTTTTATGAAGCTGGGTGACCTACGAATGTTTATATTACAGTTACCATTGTAAATTCGTTTTCTCTCATGCACAGATGATAGAACGGACCCTCTCTTCCAACCCTACAGGGGGGATACACCGAAGAAATTTTTTTCCTCTTGGGGCATCATATTATGCTATTATATTATTTTTTAAGGTGTGCTTTTTTATGTTTAGCATGCAATTATTATATGCATTGATGTCATAATAAGACATTTGTGATAGATAAATAAGCTTATAATTTGATATTAGCGTGGGAAATGGAATATATTATGGACATATATTTTGTTGCTGGAGGTGTCGGCATTTTGGGTACTATACCCATGGTAGCCTTGAACTGGATACTTGATCATATAGCTCCGCCCGCTCTGGCATGATCAGATGTGAATTGTATTATATGAGAGCATCCAAAGATATATAGAAAACAATAAAAATAACACATGGGGAAAAACATAAACAATGCCCGCGTCAGCGCAATGTAACGCAAGTATGACGCAAAACGTTGTCTTAACCTGTATTTATTATCCTAAGATGTAGTGTCTGACATTATAAAAAAAAGGGTTCGAAAAACGACAGTTGATGTTTAGTTTAGTTTAAATATGCTTACTATGCACCCATAGGGGGGAACCCATCCTGTGGGCGGTATCAAAAGATTACAGAGGTACATAATTGGTCCCAGAGGACTGGACTCCAAAGTTTTGATAGCTGAGCAAGTTACAGAGTAAGTGAATCACAATTTTAAAACATAGGTAAAGAATTCACAATTTACAAAGGTAATGATCTCACAAATTACAAAGGTAAATGACCTCCAGTAGGTCTGGTCACAATCATGGCAAGAAACAAAGGTATTTTACAGAGATACAGAGATACGTAATGGAGTCCAGGGACGTGGCCCAAGAGTTTTGATGCTGAACTAGGTACATGTAAATGAACTCACAATTAGCAAAGTAATGAATTACTGTAATAATGTATACTAACGTTGTATACATGTGTGGCAACGCAGTCGCAGTGGGAAGCAGGAAATCAGAGGCGGTTGAGAGAGCGAGGTGAATGCAGATGGATAGGCACTGGCGCGGACCAGCACCGCGGTTGGGGGGATCGAGCGGGGGGAGGGCGCGCGTGTAATGAGTTTATTGTGCAAAAATTGATGTTGAGTCACACACACTCACACACACACACACACACAGGGGGACACAATCACAACACACACACTCATACACATACAACATCACACACAAACACACACACACTCACAGGAGCTTGGACATCGACCCTGCAATCTCAACAAGGTTATTGCACAGCGACATACAGCACACAAAACACTACACACACACACACACACACACACACACACACACACACACACACACACACACACACAACACACACAAACACATGCACACATGTGGTAATGCTTTATTTACAGCTAGCAAAGTCAGGGTATTTCTCCAGAATGGTCTGCAATAGTACCCACTGTGGATAAAATACTTTGCCATTTCTTGGAACATTATCTGATTGAGTTGTTACTAAATTCATTAATTTTATCACACTCCAGTACAATATGACCGCAGGGTGTACAATAGTCCATCTGCAAATTTTACAATTCGTTTGGTCTACATCTGGTGGTGGAGATTTAACCTGCCAAATATAACTTGTAACCGCAGCCTGAGCCGGGCAGTAGATGACATCCAAGAGTCCTGGCTATTTTGTTGATATGCACCAAGGACCATGTGGCTCCTCCTGCATTATAGAATGATGATAGATTGAATTTTTTTTATTTCACTAGTTGGTCAATCTCCCTGACCTTAAGTCTCATAAAAATTCAGCTGAAGTTCTTTTCGTATTATGGTTACTCAAACTACTACCTGACCAGCCAACGATTGTGTAATCTAAATCTACTCCCTCTTTATGAAAGCATACAGCTTTACACCCAATTTATCATTCTATCATGCATCTGAAGACTAACAATGTGAATGGAAATCCACAGCAATGTTGCACTCTGACACCACTGTCCACACTCCTACCTACCTTGTCCTTTCTGGCTTCTGACACAAGCATGCCACAATTTATTGCTTAATGAGTTGAAGCATTTATTATGACAGAGAATCAGTTAGCAAATTAAACTGCAATCTTGATCCATAGACGCATTTCAGGCAGAGGAGATGCAGGACACAGTTTCTGTCAGAAGGGAATGAGGCCCAAATTATTGATGCGTCTCCAATATCTTTTTAAGAGATGGGGCGGGCGGGGATCACTCTGGTTACGCAACAGCAGCACTACCAAGCTGCCAACCAGTGGATTGGTGAACAGAACCATCAGCGTAAAATAATTTGGCGAGAGAGTGCTGGGTGTGACTAAGTTATCAATACAGCTTAAGGCCTCATGTTTGGCTTCAAGGCGAAGTTTGATGTGAGTTGATTTAAGAGTCGTTTGGAGGAAATGGGAGGAAGTTGGTAGTTTGGAATTGGGGTAATATTCCATGGAGCGTAGGAAGTGCCCCGCTGTTGCCTTACATGACATAGACATCATGTAACTGATTCATGCGGAGGTCGGTTCCAATTTTTTCGATCGGCGAAGCGCTTGAGAGTGTTCACCAGAGGCTGTGAGGAAAAGTTTGAGGGAGGGCTTCTGTGCATGGGTTTGAATGAGCTGCCTAAGGGCATATTAACCAATATGGATATTTCTTTCAGAACACGATCTCTGATGCTTGGAATAATCAAGTTTCTTTTTGCATATTAAAATTTTGGCAGAACGAGGGCAACCAAAAATGAATCCACATCTGTTCGTTCTGCAGTTTTCCAGCCCTCCAAAGCTTCCAGTCAGACACAAGATCAAGTAGGGTGGCGTAGCATAATTACAACCAATGTTCAATTTTAAGTCAAGATACAGATCATTTTCATAACAATTTTAACATTAGCACCATAACCTGGGTGAACCCTGCCACAAACTCTAAGGTGCTCTTTAGTCTTCTTTGTATTGCGACAACAGTCTGCGGTTTACAAACAGTTCCCAAGTAGTGGAACCTCAGAAGCCTAGATACCGAGTATCGCTTTACATATCTAAGGAGACTCGCATCATGCAATTGGATCTGACGAACTGTTGCTCTCTGTCGAAAGAGGACGCCTATTGAGTATCTTGTTTATCAGTAAAGATTAAAATCACCCCTGGTCCCAGTACACGAGGCTATACAAGATTAAGAAAGTTTGGGTGATGGAGCATTCTGGTGGTGTGAATCATTAATCACAGCAAAACTAATCACATAAAGATGGGGCTGATTAGGCATTGCATTAAGTTAATCATTTATTAAGAAATATTAAAACATGTGGGACTGAGCACACCTCCCTGTGGGTTCCTAATTCAAATCATTTAATTATACACTTCTATGTCCCTTGGAACAACACAGACGATTTCTGTTTGACAAGGTAGCCTTTAATCCATCAAGAAGCCATCCATCCAACATCTCCATTCTGGCAAGTTCACTATGATTACATGTCGGTTGGCTACATCGAAAGGCGGATTTAATGTCAAGGAAGGTAAGGTAAGAGCTGTCAGTGAGCAGAGTGCGAAAGAGAGCTACAGCCATGGAAGCACGCCTCCTTCCAGGGCATGAAACCATGTAACCGGGGAGACAAAAATTGATTGATTCTGTTACAGAGACTGATTAAGAATCATTTCTCTAAAATGTTTTACACAAGCAGCTAGTAAGGAGATATTGGGACGAACAATGCATTTGTTGATTTGGGGGTGCTTAGGAATTGGAATGATAGGCGTTTATGTGGTTCCAAGATGAGGGAGTCTCCCGCGATTTACATAGCACAGTGTTATAAAATTCAAGTAATGGATTACCTGGTACTCGACACAGCAATCAGAGTAAGTTGTACGTAATACCATCCTCAGCACTGCGACGTGGAGTTTGCCCTTTATTGCTGCACATCACGTTCATAATTAGTGAAAGGAGGATGTTGCAATCAACTGCCTTGCTGAGCTAAAGAAAACTAAGTCTCGTCCCTTTGCATCATATTTCCCATTTAATTTTTGCCTTTAGTGGTACGTGAAGAAATGTCATAGCTAGATGTAGCAGCCCCAGCACTGTACTAACTCATTCGTCCCTATGTAAGGGATGAGGGTCGCGCGATCTGCCCTGTTCTGAACCCTTAATTCTATTATGTCCCCCCATGCCCTGCCTAAGCTTGGTGTGAGCATATGACCGTTGACAAATTTTTCCCAGTCTGAGGTTGCCACAGCCTACTGTCCATACGCCTCTCCTGGCAGGCAGCAAGGGCAGTTTGGAAGAGCCTCAGTCATACCCAGTGGTACGATTTTTTTCTATAGGCCTAGGCCCTAGTCCAGTGAGCAGTACTAGTGATCAGTGTACGAAGTTTAGAAACTCGAGGTAGTAATATCGTATGGGTTTTGAGGGAGGTATGATTATTATGGAAGTTTTGTTTTGGGTTTAGAGTACCAAGAGGTTTACAGTGGCGGCTCTAAGTAGGTTACTGAATACTGCACACAAGATCATTGTAAAAGTCTTACAGAGTAACATCTCATAGGAATTCTACCAGTCAGTCACAATGTGTCAACAACGTCATCTTGCTGATCAGTGGGTAACATTAAAACGTTTCCGTTTGAATATCCCACCAGGAAGGATAGTATTACCAATATCTAAGTGAGGTTAGCCTAGGGGAAATGATCAGAGCGCTAATATCTGTTACAATGGAAGACACACAAGCTGGCGAGAAGACAATGTTGAAGACCAGGCACAGATCAAGACGGCCTCCCATGAGATATTTGTGGGTTCAAGGTCACCTACTAATTTGGACATTATCATGACTGTTTTGAAGAGTGACAACATGAATGATGAGACCATTATGATTACCAAACGGGGGAGGGGGGTGGGGTAGGTGGGGGGGGGGGGGGGGGGAGTGGGTTGTTGGGGGGGGGGGGCGCGAATGGGGGGGGGGGCTGGTTTGTGTCTCACATTGTAATCGCCAATAAGAGTAGCGCAGATGAGCACAAGTTGGGAGCTCCAAGTTGAATTAAATTTATCGGATCAGGGTGTATACAAGTAAAATATGTTGAGAGCTAGATTTCCCTATATAAATCCTAACACCGTGATATTGTCAGCCCCGTCTGTTTCATGTGTTCAAGAAGTTGAAGGTTGAAGCGATTTTTTAATCTTAAGAACACAAGAGTTAGTAGAATTGAGGTTATATGCAACAAATGATGGAAATTAAGGGGGTTGTGATTTTTCAGGGACTCTGCACTCTGTTGACAGACCACAACATCAATGGGTTCAGTGGTTACTTTATGATGAAGGTAAAGGAATCTTTTTCTAAGTGATGCAATATTCCAGCTTAATATAGAAATTGTTATACGAGTTTAGATCCATATAGTATCCTGGTATTCAACTTGAGTTTCTCAGCATAATGAAAAAAATTTTTCATATAAATAGCAGACCTTATCGAAGTGTCAACAGTCTACCCTTGTCCTTGAGTTTTAGTAAGTGGCACTTCCATTGTAAGGCTTCGTGGGAGTCTTCGTAGTACCCATAGCACGACCTGTTTGGTGATGAATGTATGATAAGTGACACCACCACTCCACATTCCCTCCCTCCTGCTCCGCAACAATACATGCAACAACTACAACGTGTCATCACCAGCGCCACTAACCAACATTGTCGTTCATTACATTTTAATCAACAAGTATTGTATTCAACAATAAAGTCTATAGTGGTCAACCTCATCCACACTCTGCACCACCACTTATATAAGACACATCACTATTACTAACATTATAGACACCACCGCTGCTCATCACACTCTTCACCACCACTTAAATTATGCTCAATCACTATACTAACATTATCGACACCATATGCGCCTCATCACACTCTTCACCACCAGACTTATATTACGGTCATACACAATTACAAACATCATTGACACATAGTCCTTCATTATGATGCTCACTATATTATCAACACAAGTATTATAATCGTCATGTCTGTAATTAAGAACACCACCACCACCTTGTTTTCAGCAACCATATACTTGCCTTTCCACAAATGTGTGACAACTTGTTATTGGTACACTCTACGATACATCTTTCCATGTGTTGTTCAAGGATTGTGTTTTCATGAGAAAATTGTTGTGGTTTCCAGTACTTATTATGCGCGAGCATCAGGTTGGATACCACGAGGAGCAAGACATGGAACATCTGGAGACGTGAATTCCCGGTCACTTACTCGTTTGCTGACTGTCAGCTGACTCATCTAGGCTGGTATTGACAGCCGACGTGATGTTTGTCTGTTGACGTGCTCCCAGGTGAGGTGCTCAACCCCATTTCTGAGGGCAGGCATAGCCAGTAATTCAGACTCGAGTACCTGGTAGTCCTGGGGTCATTATGAGGGACGGGAGAGTGCGTGGGACTGCGATGTCGATTCAGGCCCTCACACTGCAGTTTCCAACATGAGCTGCTTGTGACTCCTGAGGTCTTACAATTGATACATTGTTTGGAGCAACAGTCTGTTGCTGTTTTTAATCATATCACAACACCGTTCAGAAGGATGAGCATTGGCACACACTGCACACCAGTGTGCTTAGATGGGCATTTCCTGGCAATGTGGCCACAGCGTTGACACTTATAACACATCGACGTTGAGGAGTCTGTACAATGCAATGTAATATCGTCTGTTGAGGGCGTCGCCGTAGTTGAATATAGAGTGGCAGAGTCCCCGGCCCATTCCCTCAGCTAATATCAGACCGTTTTAAAGACTAGAGGAGGGCTTGCACTTGCTCCTGACGCCAATATTTTAGGATTCAAGTGCTTGTTGACTTTGTAGATGACAATAAGCACTTTATGAGTGCCCTTGGGGGGCAGCTCTAGTTTTATGATGTTTGGCATATTCGCGAGTGTAGAATATTTCTATAGAAATCGCTTCATTAGGCACAAAGACGTGATATCCTCATCGATGGACAAACTTGATCGTTTTCTCTAGGTTTTCTATACTAACTCATCTGAAACCAGTATACACTTGTCATCTTTGATCAGTGTTGTTAGGGAAATCAACACTGACAGCGTTTTGGGAGGGTGTGCGTCACCACTGTTTTGCTTTCAGCAAGCTTTCTCTGTAACCGGTCGATCTTTTTTCCGAGCCTGTTTACCTAAAATATATGTTCAAAATCTGCCTTCATCACCATCAGCTAGCGTCAACAACCAATCAGCTATACTCATAGCTGACAGGAGTTTCACACGGGCCGATGGGCTAAGTTGGCCGTGAGGACGGCGGCGCATAGCCTCCTGATTGAGTTGGCTTTTGCGCAGTGTTGACGTGTACTTGGCTCTGTGAAGACCTGTATCCGCCTCTCTAGAATTGAAGCAAGATGCCCTCCATCGAGCAACTTTGCCAACAGCTTACGGAAGAATTTGAGGGTTGGCGAATATAAAGTCGGCGACTGACCGAGGAAAACAAAAAGATTCGTAGTAGTCCCTCCTGTTTTGAGTCCTCAGGTCATGAATGGAAAACTGGTCATTGGCTAGACACATGGAAAGAAAGTTGACGACAGAAGACGAATGGAAAGGTAGAAACGATAAGAAGAAAGAACTTGCCGTGTAAACTGTTTTGTGGAAAACATCTAAAACAATCTCAAGGTTGCTACCCGACGAATGTTGATTCGACAAATGGTGAAGACTGTCACGAACTAACGAACCAAGTGGTACGAATATTGTTGTTGTGGGGATAGCCCAATATAGGTATCTGGATAGGGTGCGTTTTCTGCTTTGAAGTGACCTGCGAAGGAGACAAGAGAGTTTGCTTTCCTCTGGGGGACAGGATGGAGGATATTGTTACCGTCTGGATGACATCATGAGAGGTAATGGGAGCAATCCTATTATCTGTCTCAGTGCTGGAGGCAACGATGTTGGCAGACGTAGGAGCGAAGACCTGATTAGCAGGTATAGGTCAGAAATAGAAATAATTAGGAGTAAGGGTGGGAACCCTCTCATATGTGGTATTTTGCCAAGGAGGGGAGTTGGAAATGAATGGTTGTCCAGGGCAATTGGTGTCAATTGCTGGCTGGACAAATACTGTAAGGAAAATGCGGTAACATTCATTGACAACTGGGACCTCTTCTATGGCAGAAATGACATGTATGCCAGGGATGGGGTTCACTTATCTAGGTGTGGGGTGGGAGCACTGGCAACTGCAGTGGAGGGAGCAGTTAGGACTTTAAACTAGGAATAGTTAGTGGTATGGGTTTTGGCAGGAAAACAGTGAAGTCCCAGTGTAGTAATATTACGAGTTCTAGGGGAACTAGTAATAATAAGAACGAGGTAGATATTGAAAAGCCAGGGACCTTGGGTGATAAGGACAGTAATAGGTTTAGTAGAAAAATAGAAATGAGCAGGAAGGGTAAAGAGAAAGGAGAGTCTTTCAATGTTTATTATGCTAATTGCCATAGTGCTAGGAATAAGATGGACGAGTTGAGATTAGTTGCTAGTGCAGGTAACATTGATGTATTTGCCTTAACTGAGACTGGTTTAATTCAAAAAGTCGGGACATGCCTGCGGAATGTCATATTCAGGGTTTTAAATTGTCCAAGAAGATAGAAGTATTGGGAATGGGGGTGGGGTGGCATTGTATGTCCGAGATCGCTTGAACTGATTGCATAAAAACGGGTATTAAGTCTGAAGTAACACATACAGAGTCTGTTAGGATAGAATTTTCAGAGGGGTATGAAAAACTGAGTTTAGGAGTGATATACCGTCCCCCAAACTTAGATAGGGACCAAGGGAAACTACTATGGAGGAAATTGTTAAGGCCACAAGCACGATAATGTAGTAATTCTAGGAGACATTAACTTTAGTCATGTTGATTGGAATTTCTTGACTGGGAACTTAGAATCATACGACTTCTAGAAGTATTTCAGGATTGTTTTTTGAAGCAGTTTGTGACAGAACCTACAAGGGAAATAACCTGCTTGACTTAGTTATGGCAAACAATGAATCCCTTGTTAATAATTTAGAAATTTCAGAGGAACTGGGTGCTAGCGACCACAAATCAATTACATTTAGCATTGAATGGAAGTACGATAGTAGCGATAACTCAGTAACAGTCCCAGATTTTCGCTTAGCAGATTACGATGGGCTTAGAGAACACTTATCATCTGTTGACTGGGGTAACGAAGAGAGCTATCAATATGACAGTTTTCTGAACACTATACATGCTGCTCAAAGAGTGTTTATCCCATATAAAGAAATTAGATCAAATAGAAATGACCCAAAATGGATGAATAATAGGCTCAAATATCTACTAGGGCATAAGAAAGGAATTTATAGGCGTATCAAAAGAGGTGAGGGTCATCTTATGAATCAGTATATTGACATTAAGAGGGACATTAAAAAAGGGATAAGAAAAGCTAAAAGGGACTATGAAATTAAAGTTGTTAGGGATTCTAAAACTAACCCAAAAAGTTTTTTCCAGGTCTATAGAACAAAAGTTAGAGATCAGATAGGTCTCTTTAAAAATAACTATGGGCACCTTACTGACAAAGAGAATGAAATGTGCTTGATTTTAAATAATTATTTTCTCTCAGTTTTTACACAGGAAGACACTAACAATATTCCAGTAATTAATTTTTACAGTGGGCTAGAAGAAGATAAATTATGCAACATCACAGTCACTAGTGAGATGGTTGTGAAGCAGATGGACAGACTGAAGCAAAATAAGTCGCCGGGTCCTGATGAGGTTTTTTCAAGGGTTCTTAAGGAATGCAAAATGGAACTCTGTGAACCATTAACTAATATTTTTAATTTATCTCTTCAAACAGGTGTAGTGTCTGATATGTGGAAGATGGCTAATGTAATTCCTATTTTTAAAACAGGGGACAGTCTTTACCGTCAAATTACCGCCCAATAAACCTGACCTCAATTGTAGGCAAATTACTAGAGTCAATTATAGCTGAGATTATAAGAAACCATCTCGATAAGCATATCTTGATTAATGATACTCAGCATGCATTCACAAGAGGCCGGTCTTGTCTAACTAATTTATTAACTTTCTTCCGTAAAGCTTTTGAGGCTGTTGACCACAATAAAGAATTTGATATTATTTACTTAGATTTTAGTAAGGCTTTTGATAGAGTTCCGCACCATAGACTGTTGAAGAAAGTGGCAGCTCATGGCATTGGGAAAAAGTGCTCTCGTGAATCGAGTCAATGGCTCACTGACAGGAAGCAGAGTGTCCATAAATGGGGTTAAATCCGAGTGGGGATCTGTAACAAGTGGTGTTCCACAGGGATCAGTCTTGGGCCCATTGTTGTTTATAATATATATCAATGATCTTGATGAGGGAATTACTAGTGATATGAGCAAATTCGCCGATGACACAAAGATAGTAGGATAATTGATTCAAACGTAGATGTTATGGAACTTCAGGAGGGATTTAAACAAACTCTATTCTTGGTCAGAAAAGTGGCAGATGCAGTTTCAATGTAGATAAATGCAAGGTTCTGAAGTTTGGGGAGTGCCCATAACCCAGTACTTATAAGTTTAAATGATGTAGAACTTAGCCATAGAGATTGGGGAAAAGGACTTGGGGGGTTTAAAGGTGCAGCAATCTTAAACCAAGACAGCAATGCCTAAGCGTACGTAAATAAGGCAAATAGATTACTGGGATTTATATCAAGAAGTGTAAGCAACAGAAGTCCAGAGGTCATACTGCAGTTTTATACATCATTAGTAAGGCCTCACCTAGATTATGCAGCTCAGTTCTGGTCCCCATATTACAAAATGGACATAAATTCGTCAGAAAACATTCAGCGTAGGATGACTAAATTAATACATAGCATTAGAAATCTTCCTTATGAAAAAAGATTGAAGACTCTTAAGTTACTTCACTTGTTAGACAAGAATGAGGGGAGGACCTAAATCGAAGTGTATAAGTGGAAAGATAGGTATTAAAAAAGGGGATATTAATAAGGTCTTGAGGATGTCTCTCCAAGAGAAACCCGCAGAAATTGGATTTAAATTAGATAAGTTTAGATTTAGAAAGGACAAGGAAAGTATTGGTTTGGAAATAGGGTAGTTGATGAGTGGAACAGTCTACCTAGTTGGGTTTTTTGAGGCTGGGACTTTGGGTAGTTTCAAATCTAGGTTGGATAAGTACATGAGTGGGAGGGGTTGGATTTGAGTGGGACTTTCACATCAGAGCTTATTCTTGGGTGGCATTGAAAATTGGTTGGGCAAATGTTTTGTTAGTGGGGATGAATTGTAAAGGACCTGCCTAGTATGGGCCAGCAGCCTCCTGCAGTGTTCCCCTTTCTTATGTTCTTATGTTCTAAAGGATACGGTAAAATAGAAGGACAAGGAAGGGATATTCCCCTGGCTAACATAGGCAATAGGGGTGTAGTGGCATGCGGGTCGCAGTGCGATTTTCAAGGTCATTCACGGGGCCAGAGTCGTCTCGAGAGTTACCAATATTGCACTACTCGTTAATTACTCCAAACCCACAGCACTTAACACAGCTACACACGTGTCTGGGAATGACAGACAAATTTTCACTGTGGACAAACAAATCAGCACAAACTTAATATGTTTATAGATGAACCTCTGGCTTGTTACATTTAAAAAGCCGTCTCCAAAGGAGTTACCAGGTATAGCCTTTCAAAACGGAAAATTTAATTCCATTTGTTTCACTAGGTATATCCCTAGTCAAACTCACACACAAGAGTTCTCACAAATCCGAAGGTACGGCCGGAAAAACTGTAGAAAAGTTAACAAAGGCATTCTGGGATTCAAACAGATGTAACTGCATGTAACTTGGCCTTCACTGGCTGGCTTGGAGCGCTGTTTATCCTGGATCGGCTAAAATCGCCCTTATCCCATATGTAGATAATGGCGACGAGTTAAGGGATACCGGGGATAGGAAAGTCGAGGAAGGGACATTCACCTCACTAGACACACGCAGTATGGGTGTAAGTGGCATGCGGGTCTTATAGTGCATTTTCAAGGTCACCCAGCAGGCCAGACATTCCTCACTCTTTTTAAGCCTTTCGTAGGTACTGATGGTAGCACAATGTCCTAAGTCAGTTTAAATCCACTCGTGCAAATAGTTACAACAAACCTGCAGCACTTAACACTTCTAGCACAAAGTATGAAGACGAATGTTCACTCTGTGGTGAATACTTAGCACAAACTTACTGTGTTTATAGGTGAAAACCCCTGGCATGTCCCACTTAAAAAATTAGCACTGCAATGCTCGTTAAATTGTTCTTAACTAAGCCACTACAGGAAACACTGGGATGCCAGCAGCACTGTAGAAAAGTATACGTAGACATGCTGGCGGACAGGAGCTGTAACTGCAGGCTGCCTTAAACTTGTCCTGGCTAGCTTGGAGTGCTGCTTTCAAGCTTGCTTGTAGTGCTAGCTAAGCCCGTGTCAACCACTTGGTAATTTTCTTGTAGCAGGCAGGTAGGCACACAGGAGACATAAGTCGTAAGATGAGTGGAGTGCGGGGACGAGAACTGCACGGGCACTCAAGCATTTATTTTGGTCTGGCAAAAACCGCCTCTAGACCATAAGTAAATAGAGGCGAATGGCTGAGTTCCAAATCGAGGAAGGAGGGAGAGAGGCGAGGTGGAGTGAAGGTGTAGCCTCCTACAGCCACTTCAAATCAACATGTTTGTGTTTCACTAGGTATATCACTAGTCACAGTTCACACATAAGAGTTCCAGCAGCAATTCAGCTGCGCTCCAACGATATTTGTTGCATGATGAGTTATAAGTCGGGTGAGATAAGCAGTTCTGATATAGAAGGCCTAGGACTTCACTCAACACACACGTCCTCTCCCCTCAACCACTCAGGCCTTACTGACACAAGTTGATGAACGAGACATTTGTTGCACATGTGCCCATTTACTTCAATCAAATTTAACATACAAGTGCAGCTTCTGACCAAGTTGCAAGAGTAGAACTCTTGAAATTTGGTTACAGCTGTGTAATAATTCACCTATAAAAACTAACATGGATTTTGTGTACCTTATTTCAGATCGAACATAAATCACAGTGACGTAAAGTGTGCTTAAGCGACTGTTTTATGTAATAAAAACTCATTGTCTGGTTAAGTAAAAATACAAACTTGAATATTTCAGCCAGTACATAACACATTCAGCAGAGTTCTGTTTAGAGTCTGGGTTAGTCAGTGTAATGGTGAGGAAGTGAAGATCAACAGTCTTCAGGAAAACCTAACCGGGGTAGGCCAGTAATTGCATAACACTGGAAGGAACACTGCAATATACCTACTGGCACATGTTAGGCGAGTCTAAATCACACCCACATACACCCACTCGTGTACATATCTAACCTGTGTGGTGTTTTTATTTTATTATTATCACACTGGCCGATTCCCACCAAGGCAGGGTGGCCCGAAAAAGAAAAACTTTCACCATCATTCACTCCATCACTGTCTTGCCAGAAGGGTGCTTTACACTACAGTTTTTAAACTGCAACATTAACACCCCTCCTTCAGAGTGCAGGCACAGTACTTCCCATCTCCAGGACTCAAGTCCGGCCTGCCGGTTTCCCTGAACCCCTTCATAAATGTTACTTTGCTCACACTCCAACAGCACGTCAAGTATTAAAAACCATTTGTCTCCATTCACTCCTATCAAACACGCTCACGCATGCCTGCTGGAAGTCCAAGCCCCTCGACACACAAAACCTCCTTTACCCCCTCCCTCCAACCTTTCCTAGGCCGACCCCTACCCCGCCTTCCTTCCACTACAGACTGATACACTCTTGAAGTTATTCTGTTTCGCTCCATTCTCTCCACATGTCCGAACCACCTCAACAACCCCTCCTCAGCCCTCTGGACAACAGTTTTGGTAATCCCGCACCTCCTCCTAACTTCCAAACTACGAATTCTCTGCATTATATTCACACCACACATTGCCCTCAGACATGACATCTCCACTGCCTCCAGCCTTCTCCTCGCTGCAACATTCATCACCCATGCTTCACACCCATATAAGAGCGTTGGTAAAACTATACTCTCATACATTCCCCTCTTTGCCTCCAAGGACAAAGTTCTTTGTCTCCACAGACTCCTAAGTGCACCACTCACTCTTTTTCCCTCATCAATTCTATGATTCATCTCATCTTTCATAGACCCATCCGCTGACACGTCCACTCCCAAATATCTGAATACATTCACCTCCTCCATACTCTCTCCCTCCAATCTGATATTCAATCTTTCATCACCTAATCTTTTTGTTATCCTCATAACCTTACTCTTTCCTGTATTCACCTTTAATTTTCTTCTTTTGCACACCCTACCAAATTCATCCACCAATCTCTGCAACTTCTCTTCAGAATCTCCCAAGAGCACAGTGTCATCAGCAAAGAGCAGCTGTGACAACTCCCACTTTGTGTGTGATTCTTTATCTTTTAACTCCACGCCTCTTGCCAAGACCCTCGCATTTACTTCTCTTACAACCCCATCTATAAATATATTAAACAACCACGGTGACATCACACATCCTTGTCTAAGGCCTACTTTTACTGGGAAATAATTTCCCTCTTTCCTACATACTCTAACTTGAGCCTCACTATCCTCGTAAAAACTCTTCACTGCTTTCAGTAACCTACCTCCTACACCATACACTGTGTGGTGTATTATAATTATTATAATCATGGGGAAGCGCTAAACCCATAGGAAATATGTGGTGCAAATGGTTTAGAAAACCGACAAGTTGAAAGAGACACTTGTGCAACATTTTGCAATATTTATTGATGAAGCGTTTCGCCAAGCTGGCGATACGTTTCCTCAGTAGTGATTGGCATATAGGAACATAAGAATATAAGAAAGACGGAACACTGCAACAGGCCTACTGGCCCATGCGAGGCAGGTCCAAGTCTCCTACCAGCTTAAGCCAATGCCCCAACCTAATCAGGTCAGGTCTTTGATGTCACATCAGCGGGAAGTGAGGCTGATGGTGCTGCTGTCACCAAGTTAAGGCTGCACAAAGTTAGTTTCTTCCATATCACTGGAAGTCTGACAAATCAGAGCTGGTATTCAGGTATGTCATCTTCGCTTGAACTGAGGCGGAATATCGACATTGTCCGCATGGAATTCTGAATCTTGGAATGTCAGGAATGAAACATTTGACCTGGAGACCAGGAACAGAAGGAAGCGAATGAGGGACTTGGAATAGAAATCCATTGTTTGTTCTATTATATTTTTTCAAACAAAAATTCCATAGCGCTAACTTGAACATCTGAACAATTATGAGATGCATAAACCGAATCTGGCGTAGAAATAAAGAAAAAAATGGAAGCATAAAAGCGTAAAGAGAGTTGTTCCAGTTCATCTGGTGGTGGAGTTTGTAAACATTAGTAGACACGTTCCCAGGAAACATTATAATCAAGGGCAACATCAAACATGAAAATTTAAATAACATACGAGGAAAACTTTCAAATACAAACAGCTGTAATATTTTCAAAATGGAAATTGAAGAGTACAGGACCGAGGTGCTGGAATGTCTGATGAATTTTTATTCATCACTTGAATATCCAAACTGCTCTGCAAGAGTTACACGAGGACAGTGTGTGTCTCGTGGTTACACGAGGACAGTGTGTGTGTCGTGGTTACACGAGGACAGTGTGTGTGTCGTGGTTACACGAGGACAGTGTGTGTGTCGTGGTTACACGAGGACAGTGTGTGTGTCGTGGTTACACGAGGACAGTGTGTGTCTGTGATTACACGAGGACAGTGTGTGTGTGTCGTGGTTACGCGAGGACGGTGTGTGTGTCGTGGTTACACGAGGACAGTGTGTGTGTGTCGTGGTTACACGAGGACAGTGTGTGTGTGTGTGTGTGTGTGTGTGTGTGTGTGTGTGTGTCGTGATTACACGAGGACAGTGTGTGTGTCGTGATTACACGAGGACAGTGTGTGTGTGTCGTGATTACACGAGGACAGTGTGTGTGTGTGTCGTGATTACACGAGGACAGTGTGTGTGTGTCGTGATTACACGAGGACAGTGTGTGTGTGTGTGATTACACGAGGACAGTGTGTGTGTGTCGTGATTACACGAGGACAGTGTGTGTGTGTGTGTCGTGATTACACGAGGACAGTGTGTGTGTGTGTGTCTCGTGATTACACGAGGACAGTGTGTGTGTGTCGTGATTACACGAGGACAGTGTGTGTCGTGATTACACGAGGACAGTGTGTGTGTGTCGTGATTTCACGAGGACAGTGTGTGTGTGTGTGTGTGTGTGTGTGTGTGTGTGTGTGTGTGTGTGTGTGTGTCGTGATTACACGAGGACAGTGTGTGTGTGTGTGTCGTGATTACACGAGGACAGTGTGTGTGTGTCGTGATTACACGAGGACAGTGTGTGTGTGTCGTGATTACACGAGGACAGTGTGTGTGTGTGTGTATGTGTACACTCACCTAATTATAGTTGCAGGGGTCGAGACTCAGCTCCTGGCCCCGTCTCTTCACTGAACGCTACTGGGTCCTCTCTCTCCCAGCTCCATGAGGTTTATCATACCTCCTTTTAAAGCTATGTATGGTTCCTGCCTCCACTACATCACTTGATAGACTATTCCACTTCCTGACTACTCTGTGACTGAAGAAATACTTCCTAACATCCCTTTGACTCATCTGAGTCTTCAACTTCCAAGTGTGACCCATTGTTTCTGTGTCCCCTCTCTGGAACATCCTGTCTCTGTCCACATTGTCTATTCCACACAGTGTTTTGTATGTCGTTATCATGTCTCCTCTAACCTTCCTGTCTTCCAATGTCGTCAGGCCGATTTCCCTTAACCTTTCTTCGTAGGACATTCCTCTTAGCTGTGGAACTAGCCTTGTTCCAAACCTTTGCACCTTCTCTAATTTCTTGACTTGCTTGACAGGTGTGGGTTCCAAACTGGTGCTGCATACTCCAGTATGGGCCTGCCGTACATGATATACAGTGTCTTGAACGATTCTTTACTAAGGTATCAGAACGCTATTCTCAGGCTTGCCAGGTGCACATATGCTGCAGCAGATATCTGGTTGATGTGTGCTTCCGGAGACGTGCTCGGTGTTATAATCACCCCAAGATCTTTCTCCTTGAGCGAGGTTTGCAGTCTTTGGCCACTTAGCCTATACTCTGTCTGCGGTCTTCTTTGCCCTTCCCCGATCTTCATGACTTTGCATTTGGCAGGATTAAATTTGAGAAACAAGTTGCTGGACCAGGTGTCCAGCCTGTCCAGGTGTTTATGAAGCCCTGCCTAATTTTCATTTGATTTGGCAGGACTTCAGAGAGACCTGGACACCTGGTCCAGCAACTGGCTCCTTGAATTTAACCCCGCCAAATGTAGAGTCATGCAGATTGGGGAAGGGCAAAGAAGACCACAGACGTGTGTGTGTGTATGTGTGTGTGTGTGTGTGTCGTGGTCACACGAGGAAGGATCGGGTTTCAACCACCTCTTGCGCTGTACCCCCTCCCATCCTCCTTCCCCGCTCTTCAACCATAGTGTGATCTAAAGGAGACACATTCACCATTGCTCAGCCAACAGATATCTTGGTGGAAGTGTGCAGGCATTACAGTTCAGATGAGCCGCTGAAGAGCAGCCTCCCCACCCACACTAAATAATATAAATGATTGTATAAACTTGTTGGTATACTTAACAGAACAATGTCTGCTAATGCATACTCTTCCTTCAGTGTCATCTTACTTAAACTTGCTGTAATAAGTACTTATAATGTATGTGTTATTTGCTCGTTGTTTTTGTGTTAATGTTATCTTTATTTTCATTGTTGTATATAATTTTTTTGATGGATATGTGGGGCCGGTGGGCTGCCAGCAGCAACAGCCTGGTTGATCAGGCAAGTACCAGACGAGCCCGGCCCAAGGCCGGGTTTCTGGAGTAGAAAAACTCTCCAAACTCATCAAAGGTATATCGAAAGGTAACTCATCAAAGGTGAAGGTGAACGCTAAGTGACCTACGCGGTCCGAGTAAATGACATGACTATTTCAGTAGTTAGGTTAGGTTGGGTAAGGCTTGTCAGGAATCGGGGCAAGTCACTTCATTAGTGTGGCAAGTCGTCAGATAAGACAGGGAGGGAGGAACGTTGGAAGGATGTTATTCTATGTCAGATGACGTAGCCAGGATGCCAGGTATCGATAGTGTTGCGGTAACCAGTTATCATCCAGCCATGGCTGATGGGACTCTCTTGCTTGTCAATATCTTTATTTCTACAAGTACATGTACAAGGTATACAGGCCTAGCTGACATCAATGACATACTACTGTATAGAAAGCCATTTGTTATGCAGAACATTTCGGGCAAATTAGGTCAATTTTGTCCCAGGATGCGACCCACACCAGTCGGCTAACACCCAGGTACCCATTTTACACTGTTGGGTGAACAGGGCAGCCGTATCGGAGATTCGAACTCCGGACCTCAGTGTGAGCTGAGTGCGCTAGGGGGACACCTTCTCGAGCTCCCATAGATAGTGAAGGCAGGTGTGGACAGTTTTGGAGTTGTTGGTGTATTTGTTTAAGATATG
This sequence comes from Cherax quadricarinatus, assembly GCF_026875155.1. Taxonomy (NCBI): domain Eukaryota; kingdom Metazoa; phylum Arthropoda; class Malacostraca; order Decapoda; family Parastacidae; genus Cherax; species Cherax quadricarinatus. The sequence continues at coordinate 6,078,569 of NC_069448.1, forward strand.
CATAAAAGGAGGAAATGTAGCAATGTTTTGCCCCGTCTTCATTTGCATAGAGAATAATAATAATAATATAATAATATCTTTATTTACTACATGTACATGGTATACAGTCCTAGCTGACAACAATGACATACTACTATATAGAAAGCCCCTTGTTATGCTCCGGATGTCGGGCAAATTAGGTCAGTGTCCCAGAATGCGACCCACACCAGTCGACTGACACCCAGGTACCTATTTTACTGATGTGGAAAGAAACGCGCCCAATGTTTGTACTCTGGCTGGGAATCTAACCCAGGCCCTCGGCGTGTGAAGCGAGAGCACTAGCCACCAGGCCACCAGAACCCCTTTAGGACAAAAAAGTGTAAAAATAATATCCATGTAACTACTTCGTTTTCTTTCATGTTAGTCAAAACTAGATAAACCTCATCTGTATGTAATTACCATAATTACCCATGTCATCATACTAGGGACTTAATTACCCCATGTGCAGTTACAGAGTGTCAAGCCTGCAGTATCACACCATCATACACCATTTTTACCATGTAATAAGAGTAGTATAGTTTTCTACAGGGGGGTCCCTTCCGGTTTAGGGCCTTCCACTGGGCGAGGAACTTCCGGTTTAGGCCTTCTACAGGGAGGTCCCTTCCGGTCTAGGACCAGCGGCTGGAGGGTCACCTTTTCACACCTAGGTGTTACTTCCGGTTTTGACCATGACCTCGCCCTCGAGACTACCTCACCCTTGACCCCCCCAACCAATACCCCCGCCCACGACCCCCCCCCCCTTCGCGACCCCGCCGTCGCGCCGCGCCCGCCGCGCGCCCGCCCGCCGCCCGCCCGCGCGCCCGCCCGCGCGCCCGCCCTTCGCGACCCCCGCGCGCCCCGCCCGCGCCTTCTGCTGCGCCTTCTGCAGCGTCATCCGGATCGCCCCCCGCGCCTCGAATTTTTTCCGATTTTTTTCGAATTTTTTTTGAATTTCATTTTCTTGTGCTCTCCATCTCCTCGGATCAAATTTTTGAAGTTCCCCCTCTCACTTTCACCCCCATCCCAAAATTTCTCGATATTACCAAGTTTTTGGATTCCCCCCTATGGGGGTTTCGAAAGTCTCCATCTCCTCGGATCCCCCTCCCACTTTCACCCCCCAACCCCAAAAAATTTCTCGATAATACAAGTTTTTGGATTCCCCCTATGGGGGTTTTCGAAAATTCCTTATGATCTCCATGGCTCCAAGTTTTTTGGATTCCCCCCACTATGGGTTTTCGAAAGTCTCCATCACCTTCGATCAATTTTTTTTGGATACCCCCCCAGGGGTTTTTTCGAATTCTCCATCTCCTTGGATCAAGTTTTTGTACCCTCCTTTCACCCCAAATTTCTCGACAATACCATGACTCCATCTCCTCGGATCGAGTTTTTGGATCCCCCCTATGGGGTTTCCGAAATTCCTCCATCTCCTCGGATCAAATTTTCCTTCGACAATACCTATGACTCCATCTCCCGTCGGATCAGTTTTTTTGGATTCCCCCTATGGGGTTTTCGAAATTCTCCTTGGATCAAATTTTGGATAACCCCCTCTTCACTTTCACCCCCACCCCAAAATTTCTCGATAATAACCAAGAACTTTCCTCTCCTGGATCAAGGTTTTTGGATTCCCCCTCTGGGGTAAGCATTCAAATGAACTCCCCCTATGGGGCAATCGGCTTACTACAGGTCCATGAAGGGTGTTTTACTACCTCTCGCGGTCCATGACGTCAGTATTCTCTCATTAAGTTAAATGAACTAAAAAGACCACGCTCACACAAGTTGAATCTTGTCTACCCTTTAACCCACACTCCAACCAACACCTTCACAATTTTCACTCATAACCCCCAATTTTTCTCGTTTTAAAAAAAAACAACCCTTTTAGTTCCTTAAAGATAATAAGGGGAACACATGCATCAGAAGCACCACATCGCTTACATCCACTTTCGATAAAATCACTACCACAATTTTACATATTACAAGTTTAAATAACGCACTTTTACTTGAACATTCTTCTCAAAGACAACACTCTCAAAAATCATTTGAATACTCAACAAAAAATACCTTTCTACATTTCCAAACAACACTGAAATACTCCAAAAACATCATTCGAAACACCCCCAAATCACCTCTGAATACCTCCCAGAACACCTTTATAAGTAATCTTTAGCACATCATTTGAACACCATCATAATAACTCTCATAATCATTTGTACACCTTCAAAAAACAACCTTTGAATACTCACATAAACAACCCTTGAACCCCTTCAAAACATGACCTTCAAAGCACTCTCAAATCTTGAACACCACTCAAAACACCTTTGATAACATCCAAACACCTTTGAACACCTTCAAAACACCCTTGAAACACCTTCAAAACACCCTTGAAAAACACCTTCAAAAACAACATTTGAACACACCAAAACACCTTTGAACACCTTAAACATTTCCCAAAACACTATTTGAGTACTCCCCAATAAGATTTGACATCTCTAATTTATCTGTACTTACACAATTTCATTAAATACAACTCATCCCTTCAGTCTCAGACTCCACAACATTATCACAAAAAACTAACTCAAACACTTTACTTTTGAACAACCCCCAAAAACACTCTCATAATCAATTGGTACACCATCAAAAAACACTTTGAATACTCACATAATACACCTATGAACACCTTCAAAACACCTGAATAACCTCAAAACCACCTTTTGAACACCTTCAAAACACCCCTTGAACACCTTGATCACCTTCAAAAAAACAACATTTGAACACACTCTAAACACCTTTGAACACCTTCTGAACATTTCCAAACAACACTGAAACACTTCCAAAAAACACCATTTAGTACTCCCAAATACACCACTGTAATTCTAAAACAACCACTGAATACGACTCAAAACACCACCAAAATCACCATGAAACACTTCCAACGCAAAACACAATTTGAGTACTACTTCACGTCCCAATTCACACCACTGAATACAACTAAAACACCTGCTGAATTTCAATCAAACATACCCTCAACACCTTCAAAAACACCTTTGAACACCTTGAACATTCCAAAACTCTATTTGAGTACTCCAAATATACACCACTGATTACTACTAAAAACAACCGCTGAATTCAATCAAAAAACACCCTTCAACATCCGCAAAACACCTTCAAACACCTTTGAATATCGTTTTTAACTAATTTCAACACAACCCATCTCCACTTATATCCACTTGTTTTCGGTAACTCTAATTCGACCACACTACCCTCTCATCAATTTAACCAACAAAGTTTTACCTCGTTTTTAACTAATGTCATCACTGTAACCAAGATTTTCACAAAAAAAATCTCTATGACACCTAACACACACGCACACACACCCCACACACCCACAATTTTTCCTCGTTTAACCCTTTTAGTTTCAGTAAAGTTAATAAGGGACACAGACATCAGAAAGTCTACAACAACACATCCCACAACCCCATAATTTTTTTTCTTCGTTTTAAACCCTTTTAGTTTTCACATTTAAAGTTAATAAGGGACACACACTCAGAAAAAGTCCCAACAACAACCCACTTATAACATTTTTTCGGTATCTCCTAGTTCGTCAACAACTCCACAACACCCACATCCCACAACATCCCCTGAACATTTCAAAACAACATTTGAGTACTCCTCTCCCAAGTATCACCACTGATTACTACTAAAACACCGCTGAATTCAATCAAACACCCTTCAACACCTTCAAACACCCTTGAACACCTTCAAAACACTCTTGAACACTTTTCAAAAAACCTTTGAACATTCATCAACACTGAAACACTTCCAAAAAACATTTGAGTACTCCCAATTACACCAACTGATTATACTAAACACCGCTGAATTCAATCAAAACACCCTTCAACACCTTCAAACACCCTTGAACACACTCAAAACACCCTTCAACACTTCAAAACCACCTCTTGAACACCTTCAAAACACCTTTGAACACATTTCAAAACACCTCATAATCATTTGAACACATCTCAAAAACACCTTTGAATAACTCAAAATACACCTTCGAACACTTCCAGAACCACCCTGAAACACCCTTGATCACCTTCAAAAAACAAATGTGACACACAATCAATACACCTTTGAACACTTGAAACATTCCAATCAAAACCTGAAACACTTCCAAAAAACACCATTTGAGTACTTCCTAAATACACCACTGAAACTCTAAACACCACTGATTTACACTCAAATCCACCAAAATCACCATAAAACTAAGATCAACAACCCACATCCCAAACACCAAACCAATCACCCACAATTTTTTCTCGTTTTTATGTAATTTCATCGAAAGTCACAACACACCACAACCCCCCCCCCCCCCATTTTTGTCTCGTTTTAACCCTTTTAGTTCATTAAAGTTAAATAAGGGGCCTCCTACATCAGAAAAAGTCACAAAACAACCCACTTATAACATTTTTTTTTTTCGGCTTTCTCTTAGTTCGGACAACAACACCCCACAACACCACATCCACAACACACAACACTCAAAACACACAGACACCCACACACACATCCCTAACCTAGCCTAACTAACCTAACTTATCCTAACATAAACCTAACCTAACCGACCTAACCTTACTAAATTATCCTAACCTAACCTAACCTAGCCTAAACTAACCTAACTTAACCTAACCTAACCTAACCTACCGAACCTTACAATACCTAACCTTACCTAACCTACCTAGCCTAACCTGAACCTACCTACTTAACCTAACCCAACCTAACCCTAGCCTAACCTAACTTTACCTACTAACCTAAACTACCCTAACCTAACCTAACCTAACCTATCTTACTTACCTAACCTAACCTAGCCGAACTATCCTACCTAACCTAAAAATATATTGGATACTTCCAAATACATAAGAGTACTCCAGAAATTTACTTTGACGACTCCATTTTTGGATATTTCCAAATTAGTTTTGAAAACTTTATCGTAAAATCGAACATTATTTTCTTGTTGGTAAAACACACTCAATGGTAGAAATATTTACTCGATTTCCGAATAGAAGCACTGTCCTCGCTCTGAGAGACTCATTGTGGGTAACCCCAACACATGGTGTTGATTATTAACCCTAAAAGGGTTAATAATGCAGGAAAACTTTAAAAACCATTAAATCAATAGAATAATACCAACAATATGATAAGACATGTGCCACACCATGCAGTGTGGCTTCCTTGCACGGGGGGTCATGGTCCTCTCATCGAGGTGCAACCAACAAAACTTCGAAAACTTTGAAAAAATATTTCCAGGTTAAAAGAAATTGAGACATAATACATTATATCCAGAGTGCATCAGTCACTGCTGCAAATGACAGCAACACGAAGCCTGGAGCCTTCCACAGTAATTGAACACACACACACACACACACACACACACACACACACACACACACACACACACACACACACACACACACACACACACACACACACACACAGAAGATAAAGATGAGAAAGGAGAGCTCATAGGGCTAAAGTGAAGTTATTAATCATTGTTGATTTTAACCACAAAGAAGAACTGGGACACACATGGGGGACTGGAAACACTGAAAGCTAGGATAATAGGATAATGGAGGTTGTTAAAGTAAACTTTTATGGCAGCATATTAAAGACACAAGGAAGTAGATGACCCAGTAAGCCCTGTGCGCTACTAACGAAACGGTACTGAACTTCGTATTTCTTGTAGAATGAAATATTGAGGGGTAGAGAGGTGGAAGGTGTGAAACACCAGACTTCAAAAGAGGGAATTCTAATGGGATGAGAGACTTTCTAAATGCACTGAGAAAGGGACCTGGAAGGAAGTCACGAAGTGAGATGGAGTATTAGCCAGGAAAAGCCGGGAGAAGAAAAAACGAAGAGAACAATAACTTGAAAAACTAAAGAAAGAGGACAGTAGAAAATAGAGAAGTGATCAAAAGAGCCAGAAATTAATATGAATGGGCAAGGAGAGAGCCTGAGCAGCAATTTGAGATTGACATAGCAGCAAAAGCCAAGACAGTCAAAACTACCTCACAGCCGCATCAGAAGACAGTAAAAGACCGGGTAATTTGACTCAAGAAAGTCGTCTATAAAGTCTTGAACAAACGATTTCAAGAGACATTCTCTGGAAACAGAGCAACAGGTACACCCAATGGCATTGGAAAACATATACAACATGGAAACAGGAAAAGGATGGGTAGCTTGCAAATTTTTGATCTGAAAGAAGGTACCTCACAAAAGACTCGGTCAATCACTCGAGGTGCAGGCAGGAATAACATGGAATGTGCTTCAATGCATCACAGAACCTTAGTAGATGGAAACAGTGTGACTGTCCAAAAAGAAATGTTAAAATGGGGAAGAGTGACAAGTAGGATTCTACAAGGATTGGTATCAGGATCATTACCATTTCTGATATATGTAAATGACATACCATACACAACCCGCAGATAGTAAAATGAAATTTATGATGTTACAGTCTAACTCAACCGTTAACTAGGCAATACCTCCTCCCTAATTGCCTCCCTCAATTTTTCCAAGCCAGCCTAGGCTTGGTTGCCAGAGAGGGTAAAAAAATAAATACAGATCAGGTGCTCTGGACAAGCCAGAATCTCAGTTACTATGGCATTCATAGCAACAGACCTTGACCCATCAGGTCAAGGTCTCACAGCTATACATGAAGCCAATGATGATTCAGAAATGCCTCTAAGATCAGGGTCCGTTAAGCAACCTCTCTTTCTCCTACATGGTGGGGGTGCCAATGGTCACGGTGGCCTTGGGGCCAGGCACTGCCTTAGATGAATGGTGAGTGCCCAGTGGAATAAAAATTCCACCACAGAGAAATCAGTAAATATTAAGGGACCACGACTGTTCAACACCCTCCTCCATGTATAAGGAGGATCACCAACAAATCTTCAAGAGGAAACTCGAGAAATTCCTTAAAATACTTACTGTTCAACAGGGTTGTGGTTCATATGTTGGATTGCAAGTGGCGGACACTAACAGCTTGATCGATCAGGCCAGAAACCAGGGGGCCGGGCGGGGACGGGCCACGGGGGCCCTTGGAAGTAACTCCGGTGGGGGCCCCGCGTTATTCAGCTGGAAGGAGGCTTATCGTGGCGGCCATTCTAAACCAATACTAAGATCATGGGGGGACTGGCGGTGGGCGCGGTCTCTGCGTCATCCCCTGTCAGTTGCTTCTCCCTGGTGGTCCCCATTTTCCCCTCAACGATTCTAGGAACTGGTCCATCGACCCGGCCTCGGCGACTCTAAGCCAAAGTAACTGCCCAGTAAAAAAGCTTCTTCAAGGTCAGTACTTAGCCTTTTTTCTCGTTTTCATAAAAGGCAAAACCTACATCCTTCGGGATACGAAACTCCGAGTGGCATTGGGGCAATCTTTCAGTACGCCTTTGACAATAATGTTCAATAAGGACAAGTTTCTTTATTACATTATGAAACATTGAGAAATAAAGCTGCAACGGTTTTAAAAAAAAAACCAAAATTACTCAAAAAAATGAAAAATAATGAGAGAGACCGGGAAGAGTATGTCAAAGACCTCACCTTTTCAAGAAAATGTTCCCTCAAGGCGGCTGGAGTATTCAAACAGCCCCGTTCAAGGCGACAAAACTGCAGACCTGGAAAATGTGAAAAAACCTTCACTTTTCCTTATATTCTGTAAGACCAAACTATGCAAACTTTTGAAGTCACTATCTGTTTCCTTGGAATTAGGAAAGAGCTTTTGCATTAAAATTCACCTGGACAATTCTAGAACGATCCCAAATTTGCCCCCACATCATTCCAAAAGAGCTTGGCGATAGTGCACAATCCCCCCAAACGAAAGGCGGGGGTTTGCAGCGAGACCCACCCTTTTAAAAGGGGGGCCCCTTTTCTCCCCAAGGTCTCAGGCTTCAAGGTCTGTTGGTAATTTTCCATTGTTGGAAAATTACCATCTGTTGGAATTCCCAACGACCTCTGTTTTCAAAAAGGGAACCGCAAGTTTCTCAGTCAATGCCTGATCAGCCGGGTGTGGTGATTTTGTTGATTTGTGCGTAGCACAACAGCTGTTTATTGGGCCCACCCTGGGAGGTATGGTCTAGGACCGAGCCGCTGGGGCGCTGGCCCCATGTAGTCCAGATGGTGAAAGAAGAGTTTAAGCATGAAAACAAGGGGACGAATAGGGTACAAAATTTGATTGATCACCCGAGAAAGAAGACTTTCCTTTGTCTGACATCACACAGTAGTTCAGTGCTTCGTTTTACGTGGAAGTACATAGGAAAGACAGCATTGGGGACACCCAAATCCACCCGGACTATCTGCTAAGAATAACTGTCTACTTTACATTGCTTAAGGACATCGTGTATTATCAGGATGAAGAACAAGGATTTTAAATTAAAACACGAGAGCGTCGTGAGATGGGAAGGGAAAAAGGATAAGGATGGAAATAATGGGAAAGGTGGGAAGGAGAGGAAGAGGAGGAATCAAAGGCAAGGGCCCAACCCCTTTGGGAATGCGGTACCGAAATATTGGAGGCGTAGATGGGAAAGGGTTGAATGAGCGTGCTTGGTTCTCTAGGGAGGTGGCGAAGGCAGCGGCGGGGGTGAGCTGTCAGTAGGCAGCAAGCAGGGCGGTTTTTTTTTTTCGCTAATGGGGTTACAATGTGTGGGAATTTTGTTTTAGAGGTTGATCACACTATGGGAGCCGTAGAAGAGTTTGTTGGTTTGGAGTTGGTGGGTTATTTTGACTTAGGGTATGGGCGTTTCGTCGGGGGTGAAAGTTGCAGTTTTGTCTTTTAGATGTTGGGCGGTTTCTAGGCGATCCATTGGGCTAAGGCAATGCTCTGGTGTAAACATGGTCCCTTTGTGTTTAGCTCATAGTGTTCCAGGTAATCGACGTGGTCGAGGTGGAGAAGGCGGTGGTGAAGTTGAGGAAGGTGGTGGTGCTTCGTTTTCAGCTTCAATAGGCGAATTAGATGATGTTTCTGGTGGCAAGGCTTCTGATTGGTTGGATTCAGTAAGGGGTGGTGGCAGTGGAGGCTTCTCATTGGTCGTTGTTGGACTGACGTCACTAGTTGGTGTTGATGGAACTTCTGCAGAAGAGTTGGTGATTAAGTCTTTGGTGAATTTGAGAATTTCTTCAGAAGGTGGAGATGCTGGAAATGTAAATGAAGGCATGTTATTTAATGCAAATAACTCGTTGATGGTAGAGTTAAAGGATCCAGGAACAGCCATGTTTTGCATGTGAGCGTATAGTAGACAATAGTGAATCTTCGTTACGTCACATGTTGGAGGAGTGATGGTGGTGGTGGTGGTGGAGGCGGGCTGAGTAGATGCTTGAAGTAATTTTGTAGTGTCTGCTTGCAACTTTGCAATTGCGGCATACGTTGGTGCGTTGTTGGTAGATTTTTTTCTTTGTTGCATCTTGTTTCTTCATAATATCCTTTCTTGTAGGACATTTTGCCGCCAATGTATGGTGATCATTACTTTTGCAGTTTAAACACGCTGGTTGTGTTGGAGCAGCAGTGGTACAGGAACTGAAGGTGTGTCCCTCACTACCACATGTAATGCAGAACTTCTTGTCTTTTACTGGACATGCTTTGGTGGTGTGAAGATAAGAATAATAGTTCCAGCAATGTTGGATGTAGTGGTATCTTTCTGCTTCTATGTAGGTGGGACTGATGTAGTAGTAGTAAACAGCAAGACCTTCGTTCAGAGCAGTGGCAGCCATGTTCACGTCGGTAAAGGTGACCTTGAGCATAGACGATGCATTCGGGATTTTGGTAATGCTGTCAACAGTAGCCCAAGTATTTTGAGTTTCAATAAATGACTCGAGTTCGGCAATTGTTTGAGAAGTCAGAATCTTGTCCAGTTTTTTTCAGGAATACTGATTTTCTTGCCTTGAGGGCAGGAGAGGATGTAACAGTAAATCCTTGAGCAGTAAGAGTAGTGGTGGCTTCTGTAGTAAGTAACTTCTCTGCTTCAGCATCATCGTGACATACAACAATGAGTGTTTCTTTGAGTGTCAGAATAGCGTTGAATTTAACATGCAATGCTCCCTGCACAACAGTTGCAAGAGCAAGACGGGGATCGTAGGAAGACCGAGTAAGTAAGGAGAGCTGCTATGACCTGCCGAGGCGAGAATCGAGAGCAGAATCTGTCTGTGTCTGTGTCGAACCAAGGATATAAAAACAAAATTCCACGAAGAGGAGGGGGAAACAATTTTAGTTTAAACAAGATCACTTATGAGACTTTTACCATTGTATTACAAAGGTTGAAGAGAAGTGGGGGCGCGCGTGCGTGTGCGCGCGTGCGTGTGTTACAGTGTCTACGCGAGACCAGAGAGAGTGAGGGACGGAAGTAGAGGCAAGGCAGGGGAAGCTAGTGAAGGAGGAAGAGGGGGCTAGAAGGAGAGTAAGAGGGAGGCCTAGTGAAGGTAGGGGGAAGAAGGGGGGGCCTAGTGAAGGAGGAAGAGGGGGCTAGTGAAGGAGGAAAGGGGGGCCTAGTGAAGGAGGAATAGGGGGGCCTAGTGAAGGAGGAATAGGGGGCCTAGTGAAGGAGGAATAGGGGGGCACTAGTGAAGGAGGAATAGGGGGCCTAGTGAAGGAGGAATAGGGGGCCTAGTGAAGGAGGAATAGGGGGGCCTAGTGAAGGAGGAATAGGGGGGCCTAGTGAAGGAGGAATAGGGGGGCCTAGTGAAGGAGGAATAGGGGGCCTAGTGAAGGAGGAATAGGGGGCCTAGTGAAGGAGGAATAGGGGGGCCTAGTGAAGGAGGAATAGGGGGGCCTAGTGAAGGAAGAAGGGGGCCTAGTGAAGGAAGAAGAATAGGGAGGCGGAGTGGAGTGTAAGGAGGGAATAGGGGGGCCTAGTGAAGGAGGAAAGGGGGCTAGTGAAGGAGGAAGGGGGCCTAGTGAAGGAGGAAGGGGGCTAGTGAAGGAGAATGGGGGCTAGTGAAGGAGGAGGGGGCTAGTGAAGGAGGAAGGGGCTAGTGAAGGAGAAGGGGCTAGTGAAGGAAGGAAGGGGGGGGCTAGTGAGGAGGAAGGGGGTAGTGAAGGAGGAAGGGGGTAGTGAAGGAGGAAGGGGGTAGTGAAGGAGGAAGGGGGGCTAGTGAAGGAGGAAGAGGGGGCTAGTGAAGGAGAAGGAAGGGGGGCTAGTGAAGGAGGAAGACGGTTAGTGAAGGAGGAAGGGGGGGCCAAGTGAGGAGGAAGACGGGGACTAGTGAAAGAAAAAGGGGCTATAGGAGAAGGAATGAGGAGGGATATGATGGGAGGGGTAGTGATGGAGGTAGAGGGTAGTGTATGGAGGTAGAGGGGTAGTGATGGAGGTAGAGCGGGGTGGGGGGTAGTGATGGAGGCAGAGGGGTGATAGAAGGTTGAAGGCTAGAGGGGTAGTGGTGAAGGTAGAGGGGTAGTGAGGATAGGTAAGAGGGGTAGTGGTGAAGGTAGAGGGGTAGTGGTGAAGGTAGAGGGGTAGTGGTGAAGGTAGAGGGGTAGTGGTGAAGGTAGAGGGGTAGTGGTGAAGGTAGAGGGGTAGTGGTGAAGGTAGAGGGGTAGTGGTGAAGGTAGAGGGGTAGTGGTGAAGGTAGAGGGGTAGTGTTAACGTTAGAGAGGGAAGGAGAGAGGTTTAGAGTTACTGATGGAGGTAATGAGGTAAGAATGTAGTGAGGGAGGGAGGGAGGTAGGTTTTGAGGGAAAGAGGTGGTGAGGATGGGAAGGAGTTAATGAGGAGGGAGGGAGGGAAGGAGGTAGGGAGGTAATGAGGGAGAGAAGTAAGGAGGGAGGTGATGAGGGAGGGGAGACGGAGTGTGTTGAGAGAACAATCGAGGTTAAGGGAGGAGAGACAGGGAGTACTGTGAGAGGGGGAGGTAGGTTAAGGGAGGGGAGACAGGGAGTGTGGTGATGAAGGGAGGGAGATGAAACAGGGAGTGAGCGAGGGAAGCAGCACAAGGGATGGAGTGGGTGAAGCAGGATACTGTAGGTCGTTGCAACAGGAAAGTGTCAAGGACACTCATCACGTGAACGGTAACACTTGGTGAAAGATCCACTCCCTACCTCCCTCCCTCTATCCGTCCTTAACTAAAGGAGGCAGTTAGGCTACGATATAAGCACCTATTGGGAAAACGATAGGATAATGAGAGCATAGCTAATGAGGTCGAAGAGGTATGGGGTAGATTTAACAACGCAGTGTTTGAGTGTACAGCAGAAGTTTGTGAATATAGGAGGGTGGGTGAGGGAGGGAAAGAGTCGTCATTGGTGGGATGATGAGGTGAAGAAAGTAAGAGAAAAAGTTATACTAGACGATTTTACAAAGCAGAAGTGATATGAGGGTGGAGTATATGGCGAGCAAAAGAGATTAATGGTGAGGAAGTGTAAAATGAGAGCAAATGAGAGAGTGGGTGAGGTTCTGTCAAATTCTACTGAAAATAAGAAAATTTTGGAGTGAGATTAATACACTGACAAAGCCTAGGGCACGAATAGATTTGACAGTTAAAAACAGAAGAGGAAGTTGGAGGTACTGGGAAGATGACAGGAATGTTTTGAGGAGCTGTTAAATGTTGACTAAGATAGGGAGGCAGTGATTTCATGCACTGGCAAGAGAAGTACACCATCCTTTAGGAGAGAAGAAAAGCCAACTGTGAGAGGGGAAGGTGCATGAGAAACTGGGTAAAATGAAAGGGAAGGGGGAATAAAGCAGCTGGAATTCATGGAATCAAGACAGAAATTTTAAAATCAGGTGGGGATATAGTTTTAGAGTGGTGGGTACTTTTGTTTAATAAATGTATGAAAGAAGGAAAGGTACCTACGAAAATTATAGGGGAATAAGTCTGTTAAGTACACCAAGTAAATTGTATGGTAGAGTTATTATTGAAAGAATTAAGAGCAAGACGGAGAGAAGGATCACAGATCACGCAAGGAGGTTTAGGAAGGGCAGGGAATGTGTAGACAAAGTGTTTACATTGAAGAATACAAGTGAAGAGTACTTAGATAAAGGTAAGGTTTTTGTTGCATACATGCATTTAGAAAAGACATGTGATAGGGTGTATAGGAAAGCTATGTGGCAGATGCTGCAAGTTTATGGAATAGGTGGAAGGTTACTGAAAGCAATTAAGAGCTTTTATGTGAATAGTGAGGCTCAGGTTAGGGCATGCAGGGAAGAGATTATTTTCCAGTAAAAGTGGTCCTTAGAAATGCTAGATGTTGGGGAGAGGTGTTGAATCTAATACAAAGTGGGAGATGTCACTGTTACTTTCTGCCTACGAGACTGTGCCCCTGGAAAATTCGGAAGAGAAGTCACAAAGGTTAGGAAAATTTGGGAGGATATGTAAAAAAAATGAAAATTAAAAAAGAACATGAGCAAGGTGATGAGGGTAACAAACTAGTTAGGTAATGAAGGACTGGATATCAGCTTGGAAGGAGGGAGGATGGAGGAAGTGAAAATATTTAGATATTTAAAAGTGGACTTGTTGGGGGGTCGGTCTATGAAGGATGAGGTAAAACAGAATTGATGAGGGGGAAAAGGTGGGTGGTGCATTGAGGCATTTGTCGAGACAAAAAAAAAAGTTATCCATGTAGACAAAAAGAAATGTATGAGAGTACAGTTGTACCAACGCCCTTATATGGCTGTGAAGCATGGGTTGTAAATGTTGCAGCGAGGAGGTTGAAGGCAGTGATGTGTTTGAGGGCAACGTGTGATATGCAGAGAATTCGTAGTTTGGAGATTAGGTGTGGGGTTACTAAAAGTATTATCCAGAGGGCTGAAGAAGGGCTTGTTAAGGTAGTTTGGACATTCAGAGGATGAAGCAAAACAGAATGACTTAGAGGGTGTATAAATCTGTAGTGAAGGGAAGGCGGGGTAGGGATCACCCTAGGAAAGATTGGGAGGGGGTAAAGGTTTTGTATGCGAGGGGCTTAGAAATCCAGCAAACTTGTGTGAGCATGTTACAGTGAATGTAGACTAGTGGGTTTTATGATTTGACTCAGTGGCATCGTAAAGGTGGGGGGGGGGCACCCCGGGTGACACCATTTAGGGGGTGACACCATAGAGCTTCTAAAGAAGGTGACACTAAGGCACAAAACAGTGCTGCAGCAACATAAGAGAAAAATTCTTCGTTTCTATGTAGCCTATTATATGATTACAGAGTACAAATAGGCCTATATAGGGAAAATCATTGATTTTGATGATGTGATAGATGATTTTGCAGGATTGAAAGCAAGGAAATGTAATATCAGATTTACCGAGATGTTACCTGTACTCAAGGTCAAATCGGAACTAGTGTTTCGTTGATATTGCAATGTTTCTTTATTTTTCAAGTTATGTTTTTTGCATTGTTGAAGATGAATAAATGTAGGATCTGTTGACTGTACTCAAAGTGGTATTTGAGTTTATTTCCTCAATATTACTACGATTATTTATTTTATTAATGAAGTTGAGAAGTATTCTCCTGTTCGGTTTATGGCCCTTAAAAGTTCTCATTTCTAAACATTAGTCATGCAGTAGTGACGTAACTGGAGTTTACTCCCTCCATACCCCCCCCCTGCCCTTGGATTTCATGGGGGTGACACCAAAAGATGCCGCCCCGGGTGACAGTAACCCAAGCGACGCCACTGATTTGACGTGCTGTTAGTGTGTGAGCAAAGTAACATTTATGAAGGGATTAATTAAGGGAAACCGGTTAGCAGGCCTAGAATCCTGGAGGTATGAAGTACAGTGCTTGCACTCTAAGGAGGGGCGGGGATATTTGCAATTTAGAGGGGTATCTGAACAGTAGAACTGGCGTGCCTTTGGCAAGACAGTGGCAGTGTGAGTGATGATGAAAGCGTTTCTTCTTTTTCTGGTCATCCACCATTGGTAGAAGATGGTTGGCGTGTTAAAAAAATGAATTTAGAAAATAGGCAAAATCAAGGTATTTTTACAGAAAGGCTGGTAATATGCCATCGTGGATAATGTACGTTGAAATTTACTGAACCTTTGTCAGTGAGTTTTCTCCCAATTAATTTTTTTTTTTTACATTTACTTATATCTGCATCGAGGACCCCAGTGGAAGTCACTGACCTTGTTGGGTTATCCTACATAATTTATACATACAGTATGTTATTATGAAAAACAATCGTAATCATCCATTGTGTAAAATTGTTTTTAAATAAACTTAAGCAGCTGGTGGTACATGCTACCAGAGGTACTTGTAACCCAGCCAAAGCCAGGCAATAGTGACATCCTCTAAGAGTCTGATGATTTAGTTTATTGCACCACTGACATGCAACTGCATGATACAGTGAGGATAGATACGACTTGTGTCAATCTCACTCGGTCTCAAGCCAATTAAGTTCAATTAAATTTCTTCTCGTATTCTTCTCAAACTAATGCGAGATGTAATATTCTGAGACTGAATTCGTGTCTATATTAATAACTCATCATGACTGTCACCAGATCAGAAATATGTAGGTAGTTCTTTACCAAAGTAATACGCTTTGCTGCCATTAGATGGGTGCCCAGTCACTGGATCAGTATACGCTTCTCATCTCTTGTCTACCGCCCACAGGATGGGTATGGGGTGCATAATAAAACAATTAACTAACAAACTATAAAGTAATATGAAACAGTGAAATGAGAGACTGCTACAGTGAAAGGTTCTGTTCCTCAAGGCACAGTGCTCGCCCCACTGATGTTTCTCATCCATAATTTGACACGGACAGTGACAAGTCGTAGCATCGTGTCATTCTTTGATGATACTAGAATTTATAAGAGAATGGCGTCCATTGATGACATCGCAGAACCTT
>NC_069448.1:6094879-6114382 GCF_026875155.1 Cherax quadricarinatus
TGCACTACTATTGAAGAATGGGTTGAGAGTATGGGTTAGAGTATGGTTGAGAGTATGGTTGAGAGTATGGTTGAGAGTATGGGTTGAGAGTATGGGTTGAGAGAATGGGTTGAGAGTATGGGTTGAGAGTATGGGTTGAGAGTATGGGTTGAGAGTATGGGTTGAGAGTAGGGGTTGAGCTGTTTAGAGTATGGGTTGCAAGAGGTCACGTGTAGAAACAGATGTTAGCAGCAGTGATGCAAGAAAATAAACTCAAGACGTTGGTTACTCTGGTAAATGAAGCCAAGACGTGGGTTACTCTGCTGGCTTGGTACACCCCGCTGAATCTGCCCACCTGCGGTTATTATTGCTCTTAACACTGCTGCTGCTGTTAGTATTGTTGATGCTGATACAGTTGCTGTTACTGTTGCTGGAGTTACGACTATTGCAGTTGCTTATGTTGGTGCTGTTGTTGCTGCTACTGCAGTTATTGCTGCTGTAGTTATCGTTACTTTTGTTATTGCTGCAGCTACTGCTGGTTTTGCTGCTGTTGCTTCCTGGTTCAGCAGTTTCCTCAGCCGCGTCTTTATCTTATATTTCTTTTATTACCCTTGTGGTATAATTGTTTTTTTTGACTGATAAAGGAAAATGCAGCCTAACTAAGGCTTACCTAACTTAACCTAACCTAACATAGCCCATCCTAACCTAGCTTAACCTAACCTAAACTAACCTAACCTAACTAAAGTAAATCGATGTTGTCCTCTTTTAATACCCTTGTGATTTTAGTCCACAGATTTATCTCATTTGGGCATACCCAAAGGTGAGTACTGCACGGTGGAACAGAATTTTTCATTGTAGCCTCTTCTGACTTTACTTTGTTTACTATTACTCTTTGTGTGCTATTTGTTAGGAAGTTATAGATCCAGCTACCAACTTTTCCTGTTATTTCTTTATCACGCATTTTGTGTGTTATTACGTCAAGATCGCACTTAACGAAGGTTTTCGCAAAATCTCATTTTGATTGTTCTCCGGTACTTCCAACACCATGTCATAGTGATACTGTAGCTGTGAAAGTCAGGAGCGACCTGCTCTAAATCCATGCTGCCATGGGTTGTGCAACTGATGAGTATCCAAATGGTTGGCGATCTTGCTTCTTAGAACCCTTTCAAAAAAATTTATGATGTGGGACTTATTAGTGCAGTCGGTCTGTAATTCTTTGCAATTGCTTTACTGTCACACTTGTGGAGTGACTATATCTTTTGTATTTCAGATAGACTGGCAGCTATGTAGAGGGAGTATATCTCTCTCTCTCTCTCTCTCTATGTTTGTAGTTGACATCCCTTCTTTGGCACATGAGCATACCTCATGTGCCACAGAGTTAATCTTTTCTAGGTAAAGGTTCGGATCCAAGTTGATTAAGATATCTTTCCAGCTGTTTCGTTAGAACATAGTTAATATGATTCCAATGTTTGTTTCTGCTACTGAAGTTAAATTTGGTGAAGGCACCCTCATAACTGATTTAATGTTGCTGGTCAGGAGCCCTGCGGATACATGTTTGTTCTTCGCGTGTATTGTCTTTGCCACTATTATATTTCATACCAGATCATCGTTATTAGTGAAGATAAAGTGAAGTACATTTTTCAGTCTTATTGGCTTCACTATTTGCTAGTTTAAGGTAAATTTGTTGTAGAGATTTAATAGCTCGTGTGTGTGTGTGATTTCACCTGAGCTGCCTCCCGGGGTTTTCTCCGCTAAGAAATTATTTGGCACATTCCTCCATTTTACGTGTCTTAAGTTGAACCCCCTCCCCCCAGCCACAGTATATCTGAGGCTGGGATTGGAAGATTTTCCAAACAACACTCAGTTTTCAAAAGCTGTTTCTTGAACTATTAGGAAGTTGTATCTGGTAGCTTGTATACAACCACATTGACAAGTTTTGTTTTTCAATCTTTACTGCCAAATCTTCAACTACATCAGTTCGAGCAAATGCGTGACTCTGTGACATACATGCCAATTTCTCCTTGTTGCCTGTTCTCTCTGTCGAATTTGAATAATTTATACTTTGGGATCCATATTATGTTGTCAAAGTGATCCTTTGTGTGGGTCTTAGTGGGAGCCGCAAACTGTGAGGAGTCCACTGAAGGGTATTTGTTGCTTGTTGATGGCTTTAGGCCCTGTATATTTGCAAATACAAATGTTGTCGTATTACCTGGAGTTTAAGTAAGTAGGGGAACTTTATTTCCTGGCATTAAGTGCTTCCACTTAAGTAATGATCCGAGGTGTTGTAGCATTTCTGTCATTTCCTTCCAGGTTTTTTCCACTGGCACTAAAAAATTGCTTTTTCTGGAGTGGTTGTAACTACCCTGGATTGTTTCCCATGGCCTGTGTGATCTGTACCTTCTGGTCCCGTTTAAATGGTGTGCCTGACAGTATGTGTTGTACCATTGTCTTTCATGTCCTGAAGAGTAACACATTTCAAGGTAAAATAGTTTACAAGAAGAAGAGTTGCCTTCATCTTTGGTCATCAGGTCGCGCTTTTGTTTGGATAGTCAAAATTGCACTTCCCACTTGCTTTTCTAGATATTCCATGCCTGCAGATGCCCAAGGCATAGAATCTGCACAGATATGATTTCTGTTTGTTAGCATATATATATATATATATATATATATATATATATATATATATATATATATATATATATATATATATATATATATATAATATATATACATAGAGTAAGAGAGAGAGAGAGATCGCAGTCAGCAGGACTCGATACTGCTACTGGGATGGACAAGATTCCCAGGTAGCGCTCTTATCCACTCGGCCACACAAATGCCACATATGCTGGGCAGCCTAGCTCACAAGCCATATTTCTTTCCCATGTTTCTTTCCTTATTAAGATATCAGAATGCTGTGCTTAGGTTTGCTAGGCGCCCATATGCTGCAGCAGTTATTTGGTTGATGTGCGCTGCAGGAGATGTGCCCGGTGTTATACTCACCCCGAGATCCTTTTTCTTGTGTGAGGTTTGTAGTCTCTGGCCCCCCTAGACTGTACTCCATCTGCTGTACTCTTTGCCCTTCCTCTATCTTCATGACTTTGCACTTGGTGGGGTTGAACTCCAGGAGCCAGTTGCTGGACCAGGCCTGCAGCCTGTCCAGATCCCTTTGTAGTTCTACCTGGTCCTCGTCTGATTGAATTCTTCTCATCAACTTCACATCATCTGCAAACAGGGACACTTCTGGGTTTATTCCTTCCATCATGTCATTCCCAAATACCAGAAACAACACCGGTTCTTGGACTGACCCCTGTGGAACCCTGCTTATCACAGGCACCCACTCTGACACCTCACCATGTACCATGACTCACTGTTGTCTTCCTGACAGGTATTTCCAGATCGATTGCAGTGCCTTCCCTGTTATCCCTGCCTGGTTCTCCAACTTTTGCACTTATCTCTTGTGTGGAACTGTGTCAAACGCCTTCTTGCAGTCCAAGAAAATGCAATCTACCCACCCCTCTCTCTCTCTTGTCTTACTGCTGTCACTCTGTCATAGAACTCCAGTAGGTTTGTTACACAGGATTTCCTGTCCCTAAAACCATGTTGCCTATCGCTGATAAGCTCATTCCTTTCTAGGTGCTCCATCACTCTTCTAATAATCTTCTCCATGACTTGCATACTATACATGTCAGTGACACTGGTCTGTAGTTTAATGCTTCGTGTCTATCTCCTCTTTGAAAAAGTGGGACTAAATTTACTGTCTTCCATACCTCAGGTAATTGCCCTGTCGGGATAGATGTGTTGAAGATTGTTGTTAGTGGTACACATTGTGCCTCTGCTCCCTCTCTCAGGACCTATGGAGAGATATTATCCGGCCCCATCGCCTTTAATGTATCTAGCTCACTTAGCAACCTCTTCACTTCTTCCTCTGTTGTATGTATTGTGTCCAATACTTGATAATGTACCCCACCTCTCTGTCTTTCCAGAGTCCTGTCTGTCTCCTCTGTGAACACTTGTTTGAATCTCATATTGAGCTCCTCACATACTTTGCAGTAGTTTCTTATGATCTCTCCTTCCTTTCTCAGCCTCATTACCTGGTCCTTGACTGTTGTTATCCTCCTGATGTGGCTATACAACAGCTTTGGGTCAGATTTGGCTTTCGCTGCTATGCTATTTTCATATTGTCATTGGGCCTCCCTTCTTACCTGTGTATATTCATTTCTGGCTCTGCGACTGATCTCCTTTCTCCTGAGTCCTTTGCCTTCTATACTTCTTCCATTCTCTAGCACACTTGGTTTTCGCCTCTCTACACCTTCGGGTGAACCAAGGGCTCATCCTGGCCTTCTCGTTATTTATGTTACCCTCGGGTACAAACCTCTCCTCAGCTTTCTTGTATAATGTTGTCGCATACTCCATCATCTCATTTACTGACTTCCCTGCCAGTTCTCTGTCCCACTGAACCCTATGCAGGAAATTCTTCAGGCCTGTGTAGTCACCTCTCTTGTAGTTTGGCTTCATTCATCCTGCCCTTTCTGCTTCCCTCTCTCCAATTGTAACTCTACTATACATTCGAAGCTCAGAACCATGTGGTCACTAGCCCTGAGGGGTTTTTCATAGGTGGTGTCCTCAATATCTGCACTACTCAGAGTGATTACGAGGCCCAGTCTTGCTGGTTCATCCTCTCCTCTCTCTCTGGTAGTGTCCCTTATGTATTGGTACATGAGGTTTTCTAGTATCACCTCCATCATTTTAGCCTTCCACGTCTTTGGGTCCTTCTGGCTACTTCAGCCAGTGTGTCGACCATTGCTCTATTACTCTCATCATACTCTTGCCTTGGCCTCCTGTAGTTCTGTGGTGGGTTATACATCACTGCAATTACCACCTTAGGACCTCCAGACTGAAGTGTTCCTATTATGCAATCTCTTGCTTCTCCTCTGTCTCCTCTCTCCAGCTCATCAAAATCCCATTGGTTATTGATGAGCAGTGCCACTTCTCCGCCCCCTCAATCTTTTCTCAGGATCTGAGATCCCGTTGGAAAGATGACATCTGTTATCATTCCTGTGAGCTTGGTTTCTGTGAGAGCTATGGTGTTCAGTGGTGCCTCTTTGACTCTCGTGCCACTCCTCCCACTTATTCGTTATTCCATCAGCGTTGGTGTACCATACCTTCAGTTTCCTCTTCATCACTGTGTTCTGGGGGGTCTGTGAGGGTGGGAGACCTGACAGTGTGCTGTGAGATTCTGCAGCATAGTGTGGGGGCTGCAAGTGTGGATTGTGGTTTGCGTTGGGTTAGCATGTTTGGTTGTGGGGTTCTGGGGGTGGTTGTGTGTGTGCTTGCACTTGTTGCTTTGCACTGCTCCGTTTGTCCTCTGCTGACTCAGTCTTTGTCTCTCTTCTTAGCCCCTTTTGCTTCTGTGTCCTCTCCCTCAGCTGCTGATAATTTGTTCTTGTTCTGTCTCTGTCCAGGAGCACCCTCTTGTATGTTGATGATTCCTCCAGCTGTAATTTCTCTTGCAGGATCCTTTTCTGCACCGTTTCTGTCTTGAAAATCAGTTTGACTGGCTGATTTCTTCCCTTCAAGTACCCCCAAATTCTCCGAAAATTTACTATCTCAGTCATGTCCTCCTTGCCTATTTCTTTGATGATGTTTTCAATCTCCTGTTTTTCTTCCTGCCATCTTTCATTGTGTGTCTTCCCCTTGCTCTCCTGAAGCCCATGAATAAACACAGACTTTTCCCTCTCCTCCTCCAATTGCCTTTCCCTTTGTGTCTCATGGTCCCATTTGTATATGGCCTTTGTCTCGCTTATCTTTTCCTGAATCTCCTGGTGGCATGGTCATGGCTCTGCATGGGGTCTATCCCCCCCTCTCCCTTACTGCTATCCCTGCACTCAACCTCTCTCCCCTTTCACCCCTCGGCCCAGCTTGGTGGACTGATAGGGCCTTAGCATAAGTCTTATCTCCTTCCTTTCCATTGGGCTCCTCATTCGGTAGGGGTGTACCTGCTTCAGATGCTATGTCTCCTCTGGGCAATAGCCCCGTGACTCGCTTCAGCCAATTTACCTCATGTTCTAGGGCTCGTATCCTGGCTTCCGCGGCTTTGACTAGTGACTCCTATTTCTTCTCAGCCTCCATCCTCTTCTCCATTTTTGTAACAAGCTCACCTAGTTTGCTCTCCCACCCTTGTTCCATCCTTTTACATTGCTCTTTCATCCATTCTTCCTTACCAGAACCATCTTCCTCTGATCCCCTGAGCATTCGACTTCACCTCTGAGGCACCATTTTTTTTAATGGATTAGGTGGTGTAGTGTGTGTGTGTGTGTGTGTCTGCATGTGTTTTGGGGGAGTTGTAAAGGGGAGAAAAATGGTGAGACAGAGGGAGTGTGGGAAGGGGGGTAGATTGTGTGTGTATATATGTGTGTGTGTATATATATACTCACCTATTTGTGACTGCAGAGGTCGAGACGTCTAGACATAGCTCCTGGCCCTGCCCCTTCACTGATCGCTACTAGATCCTCTTGCTCCCTGCTCCATGAGCTTTATTATACCTTGTCTTAAAACTATATATGATTCCTGCCTCCACTGGAGTTTACCTGGAGAGAGTTCCGGGGGTCAACGCCCCCGCGGCCCGGTCTGTGACCAGGCCTCCTGGTGTATCAGAGCCTGATCAACCAGGCTGTTACTGCTGGCTGCATGCAAACCAACGTACGAGCCACAGCCCGGCTGGTCAGGAACCGACTTTAGGTGCTTGTCCAGTGCCAGCTTGAAGACTGCCAGGGGTCTGTTGGTAATCCCCCTTATGTATGCTGGGAGGCAGTTGAACAGTCTTGGGCCCCTGGCACTTATTGTATGGTCTCTTAACGTGCTAGTGACACCCCTGCTTTTCATTGGGGGGTGTTGCATCGTCTGCCAAGTCTTTTGCTTTCGTAGTGAGTGATTTTCGTGTGCAAGTTCGGTACTAGTCCCTCTAGGATTTTCCAGGTGTATATAATCATGTATCTCTCCCGCCTGCGTTCCAGGGAATACAGGTTCAGGAACCTCAAGCGCTCCCAGTAATTGAGGTGTTTTTATCTCTGTTATGCGCGCCGTGAAGGTTCTCTGCACATTTTCTAGGTCAGCAATTTCACCTGCCTTGAGAGGTGCTGTTAGTGTGCAGCAATATTCCAGCCTAGATAGAACAAGTGACCTGAAGAGTGTCATCATGGGCTTGGCCTCCCTAGTTTTGAAGGTTCTTATTATCCATCCTGTCATTTTTCTAGCAGATGCGATTGATACAATGTTATGGTCCTTGAAGGTGAGATCCTCCGACATGATCACTCCCAGGTCTTTGACGTACCACTACATCACTTGCCAGACTATTCCACTTCCTGACAACTCTATGACTGAAGAAATACTTCCTAACATCTCTTTGACTCATCTGATCTTCAATTTCCAATTATGGCCCCTTGTTTCTGTGTCCCATCTCTGGAACATCCTGTCTTTGTCCACCTTATCTATTCCTCTCAGTATTTTGTATGTCATTATCATGTCTCCCCTAACCCTCCTGTCCTCCAGTGTCGTCAGGCCGGGTTCCTTAAACCTTTCTTTGTAGGACATTTCCCTTAGCTCTGGAACTAGCCTTGTTGCTAACCTTTGCACTTTCTCTAATTTCTTGACATGCTTGACCAGGTGTGGTTCCAAACTAGTGCTGCATACTCCAATATGGGCCTGACGTACATGGTGTACAGAGCCTTGAACGATTCCTTACTGAAGTATTGGAATGTTTTTCTCAGGTTTGCCAGGCGAACATATGCTGCAACAGTTATCTGGTTGATGTGCACCTTAGGAGATGTGTTCGGTATTATACTCACCCCAAGATCTTTTTCTTTGAGTGAGGTTTACAGTCTTTGGCCACCTGGCCTATACTTTGTCTGTGGTCTTCTTTGCCCTTCCCCGATCTTCATGACTTTGCATTTGGCGGGGTTAAATTTGAGGAGTTAGTTGGTGGACCAAGCTTCCAGCCTTATCCTCGTCCGATTTAATTCCCCTCATTAACTTCACATAATCTGTAAACAAGGACAATTCTGAGTCTCTCCCGTCTGTCATGTCATTCACAGGTTGAGGTACTGATTACCTCATTCTTCTCCTGTTCTTCACGTTTCTCCTTTGTATGGACTGATGAAGCCACTGTGTGGCGAAACGTTTCCTCAATAAAGATACCCAAGAGTTGCACATGTGTCTAATTTATCAACATGTCGGTTCTCTGAACCATTCATCTACAATCCTGTCAGACACTGCAACTTCTTGGGATCTTAATACTTGGGAATTCTTCGCTTGCCTAACCCTTGGGCACGACCTACTTCCACTCTGAACAAATGTGACACCACCTACGTCTGCTGCACCTCTCCTGCCTACGGTATATAAGCTACTTCTCGGCACAAATGTTGTATTCTATTCAAGATTGATGGACTGACCACATCGACTCAAGGTTGAGGGACTGATTACCTCATTCTTCTCCTGTTCTTCACGATTCGCCTTTGTATGGACTGATGAAGCAACTGTGTAGCGAAACGTTTCCTCAATAAAGATACCCAAGAGTTGCACATATGTCTAATTTATCAAGTTGTCTCTCAGTGTACTCGTGGCGCCCCTGCTTTTCATCGGGGGAATGTTGCATCTCCTGCCGAGTCTTTTGCTTTCATATGGAGTGACTTTCGTGTGCAGATTTGGTACCAATTCCTCCAGGACCTTCCAAGTGTATATTATCATGTATCTCTCTCGCCTGCGTTCCAGGGAATACAGATCAAGGACTTTCAACCGTTCCCAGTAGTTTAGGTGCCTTATCGCACAAGTAAGTCTGTTCTAGTTTGTGCATGGAGACAGTAATTTCCTGCAGGTTAGTTAACTCCTTTAAAAAAGAAATGTATCCATGGGAACACTTGTGAGAATAGGACTGGAAGAGTCTTGTGTTGTGTCAACAGTGATTGTCAGAGTGGGCATCTTACAAGTTCCCACTCTACCGAAATGTTGTCAAATTTCCTCCAGGCATTTTTTTTTTTGTGAATCTGTCTACCACATTTTATATAACACTATTACTGTATAACAGTTATATTACAATTTGTTGATAGTATAATATTTGTTTGTTATTTCTGAACTCTTATTCTAGAAAGATATTTCTTAGCAAGTTTAAACAAGCCGCTGCTGACTGGCGTTGTGTGCTGGGAAACAAATACTTGTGTAGGGTTATTTAAATTAGCTTTAATTCATCAAGTTATAAATTAAAATATATTTGACTTCTTCTTTATTGTAATTAAAAAATTATCTGTAAATTTTGATTTACCATAGGTAGTACATATTTTCCAAAAAAGCATTAAAATGTTCTAGGGACATAACGAGGTGATGCGCAACACAAGGCCTCAAAATCAATAACCAATAAGAACATAGCTCAACCTTGTTTTGCTTCACTCAGCCAATCACAACGCAACATATTCATCATTCCTCGATGACACCCGAGTTTTCGAACGGCGGAATTTATTGATGTATCGTCTGCTGGAGGTCTGCAACAATGCGATTACCGTAAAGGTGATCAAGATTTAGTTAAGGTGTAGTTCTCGTGGTGGAAAATACAGTGGAGATAATGGCGTCGAAGCCGCAGTTGGTGCTACTGGGCTATGTTGATGAGCAAATATCTTCCAGAAATCAACAACTGGCCAGCTTTACCAGCAGCAAAATTGGCGGAACACCAGTAAGTTTATAAAATCGGCTGCATATTGATTATTTTTTCCTATTTCATTTTGTATTATTTATTAGATTAGAATTTGTCTGAGAGTTTGTATCAGACAGACGTGTGATGACTATCACCAGTGTATTTAATATGTAAAAGATGAAGAAAAATAGCTTCACCATTAACTAACAAAACAAAACCTTTACTGAAGAGCATTGACCCTGACAGCGTGAGATCGTCTACATATAGGAAAAGCAAAATTAAAATCTCAGAACTTAGAAAAATTAGAAGATAGGATCACTGTAGTATGAGCATGGCACTGCCCTAAATGCTGTGCATCCTGTTGGCTTCCTGAGTATTGTATATTTTGTACATGTATTGATTTGAAACAACTTGAATGTGAGTCTGATCCTTATAGTTCATTGGTTGCGCGTTCGTCTCACAATTGAAAGTGCCTGGGTTGAAGCCTGGGCAAGTTCTCCTAACACTTGCTGCTCCTATTACCTGGCAGTAAATAGATACCATTTGGCTCCCTTGGTTTATCCTGGGTTATTAAGGTTCCAAGGTTACTATTCCAAATAATCTTATAATGGCCTTGTTTGACCACGAGTAGACTCTTGCCCAACTCTTCTCACTTGTGTATTTGTCTAACCTATTTTTTTAAAGCTAACCAAACTACTTGCATCAATGGATATTTGTTTCACGCATTCACAGCTTTATTGTTTAACCAGCGGTTTCATTTAATTTATATATATGGGAGATCCAAGCATTAACCCAGTGGTGGCTACATTCAGCATTAAGATGTATGTTTTAGTGCTGTGTGTACCTGTACATAAATAATCCTGGCTGTCTTCATTAGACCCCTGGCTGTCTTCAAGAAGGCACTGGACAGGCACCTAAAGTCAGTATCAGACCAGCCGGGCTGTGGTTCATGCATCAGTTGGCGTGCAGCTAGCAGTAACAACCTAGTTGATCAGGCCCTGATCCACCAAGAGGCCTTGTCTCAGACCAAGCCGCGGGGGTGTTGACCCCCGAAACCCTCTCCATGTATACCCCAGGTATAGGGCTATGGCAATAGTAGTTAGGCTTAGGCAAAAAACAAACAGTAGTGCAGGTTCATTTATTGGTGGTGTTTTGGATGCTAATTTTTTGTCTGATTACTGAAGATCTTACCTGTATGATAGTTCAACAAATTCATGATTTCAGTGCTCAAAACTGGGAACTTATTTTCCCCATAGACAACCATGTTATAATGAGAGATGCATTTACGAATTATAGTTTTCCAGTTTCATTTACTTTTAAGAATGAAATAAATAAATAATGTGCAGTACTCAGATGAATCCATCTCATCTCTTCCCCTCCTACTGTCTTATCCAACTTAATACAGCATGGGTAGCAGTAACTGGACTACTTTTCCTTTCATACCCTCTCTCTTCCATCACATCCCATACAACACTGTGTGGGCAGAAGCAGCAATTCAACTTTGACAAAACTGTAAATACTACTAGATTTTTCGGCATATAAGACGTGCTTTTCTTTTTTTACCTGTGCTCAAGGTCAGGAACAAGGGTAGGCCTTGGGTTACTGGCTGGTGGTGGTTTCAGTGCTGTGGCACTGGTAAACTAAACTCCAAACACCCCAATACAAAACTGTTTTCCAGATGATATTTGTGATTAGTAACTATTGTAAATTATTCTGTAATTTTCATATTATATTATATTATATGTAATATTCATATTACCAGTATATAATAAGGAAATTGGCTTCAACAGTTATAATTATAAAGTATCGGGTTCATTAGGTAATATAAATGAAGAATAAGAAAGGGTGTAGCAATCTGTAAACAATAGGTAGCCACATTTTTGGTGGTTGGTGGGAGTGGAGCAGATGACAAGCTGCACAAGGTTCCAACTCTTTCTGCTATACTGTGTGCACAAGAAGCTAAACACTGGCAAAAAGAAGGTTTCTTTATCAATACAGATGTATCAAACAATTGTGAACTTTCCCATCATCCTAAAATGAACATAAATATGAATGTATTTTAAAAAATAATGGAGAAAAATAATTTCTGAGTATGTATTTGCTATGTTCTTTTCTGAAGATTGGCAGTTGTAACAAATTACTGCAATTCCCAAGTATCTGTTTAATAAGTACAAATATTGGTGAGTTAGGGGTTTTACTGTGCCTGTTTTATTGGTTGGTGACAAGACTGAATAAACCTTTCCGGAAGTTGATGATTGGTGATGAATTGTTAAATACAGCAAATACTCACTTAGCACAGTAGTTACATTCCATGTTAAATCCACTGTATGAGTTATGTCCTTATAACAGTTAGTTAAGGCATTGTGGCTGATTTTAGTCCTGGTGACTGGGCAGTCAGTATACATGACACTTGGGAGTGCATATACAATGGAACCTCTGTACTCGAACTTAATGCATTCCAGAAGGCTATTCAAGTGCTGATCTGTTGAAGTATCAAATGAATTCTTCTCAACCAACTTTCTTTTTGGTTGGCTGTTATCACTAATCTTCATAGGCCCCATGGTGATTTATTTATACAAAAAATATAAAAAAACACCAGAAATGTGAGGAAACACGAAATAGTTAGTGAAGTTCTGGCAGGTCGTGTTGGTTTGGTCGAGTGCCAAGATTTGTTTGAGTAGAAAGCTGTTTGAGTACCGAGGTTCCACTGTATGATATACTAAAACTTCAGAACTAATGATTTCCTGTCACTGTCATTACTGGTTGACAAAGAGAATCCTCTTATCTTCCACGCTCATTCTAAATGTGAAGTAAAAATGTTCAAAGACTCCACATTATTATCTGGCATTTTGGATGAAATACATTACAGAATCTTCACAGTTCCCATAAATTCTGCCTTACTGAGTTGTAGCAGCAGACACAAAATCCTTGACACTTCTGCATTCATTCTAAATATGCAAATGTTTAATTTACAAATACTCTAAGAATACATGTATATACACGAAAAGCTGTAATCCTGTATTGAATCTTTAAATTTGCTTATTCAATGTTGTATGTAAATATGTAGACATAGAATAATATACAAGCTATTTTCTTAATTATTGTTACATCCTTACCTTCTGACTTCCAGTATCACTAGCAGTCCTCTTAGATGCCATGGCTAATGTGAAATGATGAGAAGGAATTCAGAAAAATTGAGAAAAGATCTTAAAAATCCTTTGGTTTTGGTCATGAAGTGTTTAAGCCATTCAGTATAGCAGCTGGCTGTTGGCTCACTAGACGAAAGACTACTCGAGTGCATGGATCTGATTACCCTAGGAGCAGTGTAGAGCTAACTGGTTCGTGTGCATACAAATTTTTCAAAACATTTGATACAGTATATTGCTGTTAAATACATTGCAATAAATTTTGCAAATAACAGTTCACTCTTTAGTGAGTATTTACTGTGCATCCAAAGGAAGTGTTATTAAAGTTTGTAAAATGATAGTGGTGTGAGTCTGCAAATGAGAATTGTTATTTAATAAGTGTTTGGTATGTAGTGATTGCTTGTGTGAAACTTGTTGCAGTTATATAATCAGTGTGAATCCATTCAGATTATTTTTTTGTATACAATTCTTTTGGTGATTATGGAAATCTTTGTACAGGATGGTGTTGATATTGCCAGGTTCCTGCAAGTGGCTAGATAGCCTGTAGGTCTGTGCAGGAAGTCCTCAGGTTGGTGTATCAAGGTAGGCATAACCATCTGTTGCAAACCTTTCTGAGGAGAAGAGATATTTGTGTTATCATATCCATGTAAATGTGTGGATGTGCACCCTGTCCCAGTTTTGAAGATATACTCTACTCTGTTACTGTAGTTAAGTTTTAATTTTCCGTTGTGCAACAAGCTTCATGAATTGTTTTTTAATAAGTGGTAAATGATTGTTTCTTACTACTATTGACTGAAGATACGTCGCTGAGGTTTCAGATGGCTATATATATATTAGTGTTTTTAAAATAGGAAGATACCAATAACCAATTTATGGACTTTTTTCCCATTTTTCATCTTTGAATTTGATTGTTTCAGCGAGTTTTATTATTGTCTTACGACACATCTTTGTGTCAGGATATGTACATCACACTAGTAGCTTTTGACTTAAGTAACTTTTTGTGTTCAATTTAAAAATATGTATAAAGAAATTGCTTGCAGCAAAATGTATTTCAGAAATCTTTCTTATTAATGTATAGTATATAACTAACCATATCACGGGCGGGGATAGAACCCGCGATCAGAGAGTCTCAAAACTCTGATCGTGGGTTCTATCCCCGCCCGTGGTATGGTTTGTTTGCAATCATGTCATTACGATTTCGTGAGTTGTATATAACTATATATACATGTGTGTGTGTGAATGCATGCATGCGTGTGTGCATGTGTGCAGGTTATCTATTTTCTTTACTTTATTTAAAATGTATAGCCTCACCATATTTGCAAGTTCACTGCAAAGAGCTTGTGTTGAATGCATACAAAACTACCATAAGACAGTAATTCTTTTTTTTATATCAACATTTACAGTAATACATTGTATCCAGTATGTTGGGATCAAAACTATTCTGAATCTGGCGTTTTAGACATTTTAACTCTGTAAACCTTCACACCTCGTGTATAGAATTTGTGTAAAAGTTTATTAATCTTGTGTGCAACAGGTGAAGAAAAAATGGACAGATTTTTATAGAGAAAAACACACCATACTGAAGTGTAATACAGTACAGCCAGAGTGAGATGAAGGTAATCTTGGAGAGAGGGATTCGTAAAACAGTAAAAACTCAAAATTCCATGTTAGGTTTTGAAGTCTTCCAGAATTCAGAAATTTGCAAATGCTCATAAGTTTTGTCTGTATACAGTAAACTGTCGGATAATATGCAATCCGCTAACATGTTTTTTCTATAACATGGTTTCAAAATTGTGGCTTTTTTCCATGAACATGCCATGAAAAATTGGCTTACAAGGTAGAGTACATGTAGAGGAAAATGTGGCTTAAACTGCAGTCTTTCCTCTCCATTTTGGAATGAGCCTCAGGGTGAGTCCATTGTGTGACAAGCTAGTGGGTGCGAGCAGGTGGACTAGTGAGTGAGTACCTTTACCTTTGATGAGTTTCAAGATTGTTACTGCTCTTGGAGCCCAGCTATGGGCCAGGCTTGTCTGGTTTTTGCTTGGTCAATCAGGCTGTTGATGGTAAGTAGTGAGTGTACTGTATATGCATTTTATTGCTCTAGGGGACTTTAAATGCCTAGTATGTATATAATGTAATGTTCATTCGAGAAACAAAGCCAGACTGACTCTCAATGCCTGTGTGGGGAGGCGCACAGGTGCCAGGCAGGCAGACAGGTCTGGTATGAAGTTCAAAACACGGGGCATGTTCGATACTTGGGACAATTGGTGTGAAAAAAGTGGTCAAAACTCGAAGCATTCGATAGTCGATGCGTTTGAAACTCGGGGTTCCATGGTACCAGAGAATTTTACATTAGTTATGTGTGATATGCCTCAAAATATGGGAATGTGTCATATTGTTTGACTTTCTTGGGTTATCCTTGGGTAATTATTATGTTATATTTAGGTGATGAAAGATTGGATATCAGATTGGAGGGAGAGAGTATGGAGGAGGTGAATGTATTCAGATATTTGGGAGTGGACATGTCAGCGGATGGGTCTATGAAAGATGAGGTGAATCATAGAATTGATGAGGGGAAAAGGGTGAGTGGTGCACTTAGGAGTCTGTGGAGACAAAGAACTTTGTCCTTGGAGGCAAAGAGGGGAATGTATGAGAGTATAGTTTTACCAACGCTCTTATATGGGTGTGAAGCATGGGTGATGAATGTTGCAGCGAGGAGAAGGCTGGAGGCAGTGGAGATGTCATGTCTGAGGGCAATGTGTGGTGTGAATATAATGCAGAGAATTCGTAGTTTGGAAGTTAGGAGGAGGTGCGGGATTACCAAAACTGTTGTCCAGAGGGCTGAGGAAGGGTTGTTGAGGTGGTTCGGACATGTAGAGAGAATGGAGTGAAACAGAGTGACTTCAAAGTGTATCAGTCTGTAGTGGAAGGAAGGCGGGGTAGGGTCGGCCTAGGAAAGGTTGGAGGGAGGGGTAAAGGAGGTTTTGTGTGCGAGGGGCTTGGACTTCCAGCAGGTATGCGTGAGCGTGTTTGATAGGAGTGAATGGAGACAAATGGTTTTTAATACTTGATGTGCTGTTGGAGTGTGAGCAAAGTAACATTTATGAAGGGGTTCAGGGAAACCGGCAGGCCGGACTTGAGTGCTGGAGATGGGAAGTACAGTGCCTGCACTCTGAAGGAGGGGTGTTAATGTTGCAGTTTAAAAACTGTAGTGTAAAGCACCCCTTCTGGCAAGACAATGATGGAGTGAATGATGGTGAAAGTTTTTCTTTTTCGGGCCACCCTGCCTTGGTGGGAATCGGCCAGTGTGATAAAAAAAAAAAAATTAGGGGGTAAGCATTAATCCTTTCAGGGTCGGGACCCCTACTGCGACCTCAGAGAAAGGACTTGGTAAATATTTTATAATATATTTTATTCCTATAATTTTATATTGCTGATGATAGAGCAAAAAACTAATGTGAAGGACCTGGGAGTGATAATGTCAGAGGATCTCACTTTCAAAGATGAAAATGATGTATCAACCACATTTGCTAGAAAAATGATGGGATGGATAATGAGAACCTTCAAAACCAGGGACGCAAAGCCCATGATGATTCTCTTTAAATCGCTAGTTCTCTCTAGGCTGGAATATTGCTGTACATTAATGGTGCCTTTCAAGGCAGGTAAAATTGCTGATCTGGAGAGTGTACAGAGAGCTTTCATGGCACGCATAAGTACGATGAAACTCATAAATTACTGGGAACGGTTGAAGTTCCTCGACTTGTACTCCCTGGAATACAAGCAGGAAAGATAAATGATAATATACACCTGGAAAATTCTAGAGGGATTAGTACCAAATTTGCACACAAAAATCATTCCCTACGCGGTAAGAAGAGTAGAAAGTAAGAAAAAGTGAACATATGAGTGTTTTTTTGCGAAGTAGAAGTGATACGAGGAGGGAGTATATGGAGAGAAAAAGAGAAGTTAAAAGAGTGGTAAAGGAATGTAAACAGAGTGCAAATGAGAGAGTTGGTGAGATGTTATCAACAAATTTTGTTGAAAATAAGAATAAGTTTTGGAATGAGATTAAAAAATCTTAGGGAACGAATGGATTTGATAGTTAAATATAGGAGAGAAGAGTTATTAAATAGAGAATTAGAGGTATTGGGAAGATGAAGGGAATATTTTGAGGCATTGTTAAACATTGACGAACATAGAGAATCTGTGATTTGTGTATAGAGCAAGGAGGAATAACATTTGTAGGAGTGAGGAAGAGCCAGTTGTGAGTGGGGAAGTGCATAAGGCAGTGGGTGGAATGAAAGGGTAAAGCAGCTGGAATTGATGGGATAAAGATAGAAATGTTAAAAGCAGGTGGGGATATAGTTTTGGAGTGGTTAATGCTTTTATTTAATAAATGTAGGGAAAAGGGTAAGATACCTAGGGATTGGCAAAGAGCATGCATAGTTCCTTTTTATTCAGGCAAAGGGGACAAAAGAGAGTGTAAAAATTATAGGGGAATAAGTCTGTTGAGTGTACCTGGTAAAGTGTATGGTAGCTATTCAAGGGGGGAGGGGGCTCCTTGCTGCAGCGAAGAGGCTATTGGTCTGAGGAATTGGACTCTTTGGTCTTCTTCCTCCAATTGAACCTAATTACCCCTAGTCCTCCCCTTCCCTGTCCCATCCTCTCCATTCCTCCTCCTCCTCCCTATTCCTTCCATTTCCTGTTTTCAGCCTATGGGGTTCTTCCCTCAGGCATTCTAGTTCCTAAGTTGGGGAAAGGGTACCGTGGTCCATCCCATTCCATTGAAGTTCTTGGCGGTAGTGTATTTTGCCATGGAATCTGGATCTTCTGGAGATCCCAATCCCTCTCCAGTCTACTGAGGGAAGGCTTTGGGTGTCTTTCAGATGATAGGTCTATCTCTGGAGGCTGTCTGTGGGATTCTAGGAGGTGGTGTGTGAATCAAGTATGCTTTGTGGTGGGTATCCAACCACCCTTTTTAGTCCACCAAGGTGGCTCGGTAGATAGTGAGGTTGCTATCCCGGTTTGCTGGTTTACTGGCATGAAGGGTAGCGTATTGCACGGGTTCCATGCCGCATTTGCACTACTGGCTGTGGTGAGGTCCTCTTGGGCACAGAGGGGGACTTATGGTCCTTTTCCCTTAGGAGCTACCCTTCCATGTTCCCCCTCCCCCTTTTTTTTTCTAAAAACAAAAAGACAAGAAAGACCTAACCATGGGATCCCAAATCAATGAAACTGCTTCTCCTGGGTCCCCTTTCTGTAGCAGCACCCTCTTATGACCCTGCCTATTTTCTGCAGGTGACATTTTGTCATACTTCTGACACCATGACTTGGCCTGACTTCTTTGACACGTCTGATCTCCATACGTCTTTGACCATGCTTCCAGCTTCTCCCCATATGATGTGTCACCTGTCCACCTCAAAAACGGGCCACCTCCAGTTCCACATCTAAATGGCCAGTTTTTCCCCTGTTTGTTTGTGTTTGTTTTATAAGAACCCAAATTATGCTCCACTGTTATCCATCCCATCTCAGCTATGTTTTATTATATTCATCGGATCCTTTTCCTGATGGAACCTTTAATGAAAGTGCACTGCATGTATGCACTGGTATACCATACCATTGGATCTTGTTTGTACTTTGCTGCACTACACTGCAGCACGCATCTACTTGAATAAGTGGTATATGGGTCTGTTTTTTTTCTCTCTATCTTCATGGGAATTTATCTATCACAAATGTTAAGTTTCTGGTTTCTTTCATTTCCACCACCACTTCTTTTATTAGGTATTTTTAATGTTAACCATTTCCTATGGGGAGTCTCACTGTGACTCTTGCAGCATACAGTTAGAGGCTCTTCTCACTTCTCTTCCTCTCCATGCTTTAAATACGGATACTCCCACCCATTTTGGTCCTCGTACTCAATCTCTCTCTTGCATCAATGTCTCAGTTTGCTCTTCATCAACAGTACTAGACTTCACCTGGTCTGTACTCCCAGATTTACATGTGATCATTTTCCAATCCTCCTTACTTCCCATTCGTATTCTCCACCTCCTTGAAGTCCACGCTTGCAATTTGACTGAGCGAATTGGGACTTGTACTTGCACCAAATTGCTTTTAGCGAGGACCTTTCTTCATCTCCAGTGATGAGCTGTTACACCTCTTTTTGACCTCAGTTTTAACCACAGCTTCACATTCTATACCCTAAACCTCAGGCAAGCATTCTCAGAAATGCTTGCCTTGGTGGTCTCCTGCTTGTGCTCATGCGGTACGTTCGAAACGTGCTGCATGGAGCAGATATCGTTACAGTAGGACCACAGAGTGACTCCTTGATTTTGAGTGGACAAGAATGTTGCCTGCTGTGTCATCCATTAAGCTAAACTCATTTATTGGCAGGATTACGTTTCTACCATCACTTCGGCTTCCTCTGTGAGTGCAGTCTGGAAAAAAGAACAGAAACTGAATGTAGATGAATGGTTCAGAGAACCGACATGATGATAAATTAGACACATGTGCAACTCTTGGGTATCTTTATTGAGGAAACGTTTCGCCACACAGTGGCTTCATCAGTCCATACGTAGGAGAAACTTGGAGAACAGGAGGAGAATGAGGTAATCAGTCCCTCAACCTTGAGTCGATGTGTCAATCATCATCTTATAGAAACAGCAAACCGGGAAAAAGCTTAAAAAACTGGGAAAAGGGGAAAAA
>NC_069448.1:6114882-6119882 GCF_026875155.1 Cherax quadricarinatus
TAAATCCCTTTTTTGTTCCCCTACGTAATTATGTGCGTGAGTTTCCCGTCCCCTAATGTTTTTTTTTTTCCCCTTATTTTTGCTTGCCCCAAAATTTACTATCAATTGTTTTGCTGTTTTCGTAAGGTGAAGTTAGGATTTTTTCCTTAATTCATGGTAAAACTTAAATCTTTGGGGAAAATTTGTGTTGCAGAGGTTGGTCGTGGATGGGCCGCGGGGGCGTTGACCCCCCCGGAAAATTCCCCTCCGGGGTTAGGTAGGTAGACTTTTTAGTGTATTCATTGCGCCTTTCAATTTTTTTGAGGTACTTTGGCCTTCTGCCAGATTTCCTGATTCGGGGGGTTTGGTTTTTTTGATGTGAAAATTTTTTAAAACCATTCCCTTCAGAATTCCCCGTGAAAAAATTATGATGCATTTCGTCGCGTATTTTCCCAAAGGGAGCACAAATGGGGGGACTTCGGTATTCCCTTAATTTATACTTGATGATTTAAATTTTTTCTCTGTCCTTCTCCATTCCGCATTTTTTGATTCCCTTAAAAAGGGGGACTGTTAATAAACACGTGTGGTATGCCATGGCCCAGCCCTCTTAATGCTGTACATGCCAACATATTCTTGGAAAAATTAAAGAAATAAAGGTTTCCTCTTCGCCGACACTAAAATTTGCTTCATTTTTTTGACGTTTTGGTCATGTACTTTAGTCCTTAATATCCTCTTTTTAAACAATCACATGTTATCCTCCATCAAGATCACTCGAAACTTGAAAACTCCGGGGTCCTCTTCTGATGGACATGCAGCAACAGAATTTTTTTAAAAGGTGTAAGGAGGCCTACCAATAAGGATGATCTAACTCATTTATTTCACCATAACTTGTCAAGAAAGGGGAGGGGTTTGTTGACGACGGCCCTTCGATTTTAGCCCAAAATTTTCCTGGGGGGATTGACCTAAACCGGCCTTCTCTTGCCTCCCTTCCCATCTATTTTATTAGGGGGCTTGTAGAATAGTTGACGCGGGGGGCAGACTATTCTACACAACCTCCACTTTAGGACCACTTGGAAAAACGGGAAAACCTAGCCCCCCTGCTAAAAGCAAAAGTACCTAAGTGGGGTGATTTAAAGCAATGCTTTCGTGCCACGAGCCCAGAAAAAAAAAACACTTCCAAAGGGAGGATGCTAATTAATTCTCGAACCTGAATTAAGCGGGGGCCTTAGTGCTTAGTCTTTATCACTGTTTTTAAAAATATTCACCCGAAAGCATAATCCCCCAGCATCTCCCCCCAACCCACAAAACCCTGACCCGCTTGCCACCTAAATTTTTAACACAGCAGTCAGGTGACCCCGCTTCAAAAAGACTTAAACACATTTTAACATCGTTTTATACCTGACCCGCCTCTTAGCAAAATCTTGCTACATATATGAAAATGAGTTTGATATACCCCCGTACCATTACACAAACAAGATCACAAAAATTGAACATTTTTTTGTTGAAAAGTGAGTTTTACGTATCTTTTTTTCTCAATTGTCGGGTTATTACCCCTAGTGGGCAAAAACGACACTTGGCGAAACGGATACATCGAACATGGGTTTAAATAAAATTATCACCAAAATACATCTATCACACACCCCTCTTGTCTCTGACATCTAAATTGGTTATTTTAACTATACACGTCTACATGTTTACATCAGTTTTTTTTGTATCTGTTGTATACTTGCACCCCTTTTAGATGAATGGGTTTAGAAAAAAACCCCCGGGAATTTGGAAAGAAGGGAAAGGAAAGTTGGAACAGTGGATAGAAAAAGGGGAAATTTAAAGAACAGGAGGGAAAAGGGGTAACCCCCCCCACCCGAGTGAATTTGCCCTCAATTTGGAAAACCATTGGGGGAAACGTTTCCAACAGGGGGGGCACAGTCGTAGGGGGGAATTGTTAATGGGGGAATAGTCGTCCCATTTTTCGTGGAAAACCCCCCCCCTTTTAGTTTTAACTGTTTCCCCCAAAATGCCGACATTAAATTGAGGGGTCCCCCACCAAGGTGAGGTGATTTTTTCCCTGTTCTTTAAGTTTCTCCTTTTTTTTGTTTTTGGTGGTGGGCGAATTTCCCATGTACCCAAAGTTGCAATTTTAATTCCCCATTGTCACCTCTACAAAACCCCCCACAACACAAGGCGAACTTTTCCTTCCCTCTTCTTTTCACTTTTATGCAAAAAATATTTAAGCTAATAAAAATAAAATTGACAGCCCTTAACTGTTAACAACGGAGGACTTAAACTGGGATCAGGGAAACCCCCTAGAACTCAAAGGGGAGGTATGTGTTGTGAATAAAAATTAACGAAGGGAAAAAGGGAAAACCGGGAACAGGGGGGGGACTGGGGGTTTTCACAGTTCAAAAAGGGGAAAATGTCCCAAGGGAGGAATGAAAAATTCCCCCACCTGTCTCTTTTGGTTTTTCCCCAATGGATTTTTTCAAATTGAGGGAAAACCAAAACCCCAAGGTGGGGCAACCTTTTCCCCCCGTTTTTTTTTTCCCTTTTTTTTGAGAAAAACCCTGGGTTTGGGGAATTTTTTTGTGGGGTTTTGTGGGAAATTCCATTTTCCCTTTCAAGGGCCAAAACGTTCGCCATCCTTTCCCCCTTAGTACCCCCCCCAATATGGATGAAAAATAAACTGAAAGAAAATAAAAATTCCCTGCTTTTAAAGGGCTGGAAACCCGGAGGGGGGGCCAAATAAAAAAAAAGGGAAGGGGGGGTTTAATATTACATTGGGGGGACTAAACCCGTTCCCCGGGGGAAAAAAAAAATAAAAAATTATGTAAAAGGGATTATTTTTGTTGGGGCCAAATTTTTTTATTTTTTTTTTGGGGTTTGGCCCCAAAAAAACAAAAAAAAACACCCTAAAAACCAAACCCCCCCCCAAAAAAAACCCCCCCCCCCCCCAAAAAAACCCCCCCCCCGAATAAAAAACCCCCCAAAACCCCCCCGAAATAAAAAAAAAAAACAAGAATCCCCCCCTAGAATAAAAAAGCCCCTCCCCCACACGCCCTCACAAAAACCAACCCCAACAACCACAAAACCCCTTACCACCAAACCCCCAAAAAAAAAAAAAAAAAAAAAAAATAAAAACCCCAAACAACAAAACAAAACCCCAAAAAAAAACCCCCCCAAAAAAAAATTTAACCCCAAAAAAACACCCTAACAAAAAAAAACAACAACAAAAAAACCAAAAAAAAAGGCCCCCCAAAAAACGAAAAACCCCCAAAAAAAACCCCCCAAAAAAAACCCCCACCCAACCCAAAAAAAAAAACAGAATAAAAAAAAGAATAACCCAAAAACCCCCAAATAAAAAAAAAAAAAAAAATAAAAAAAAAAAACAAAAAAAAAAAACCCCCCAAAAAAAAACAAAAACCCCCCAAACCCAACAAGCACCCTCCCAAAACAAACCCCAAACACCCCCCACAACCCAAAAACCCCCACACCCCCCCACCCAAAAAAATAACACAAAAACCCCCCCAACCCAAAAAAAACCCCAAAAAACAACACACAACCCCAAAAAACAACCCCAAACATAAAAAAAACAAAATAAAAAAAAAAAAAAAACCAAACCCCAAATAAAAACCCCCCAAAAACAAAAAAAAAGAACCCCCCCCCAAAAAAAAAAAGAATTTCCCCCAAAAAAAAAAAAAAAAAACCCCCAAAAAAAGAAAATAAAAAAACCCCCCAAAAAAAAAAAAGGGGAATAAAAAAAACCCCCCCCAACCCGAAAAAACCCCCCCCCAAAATAAAAAAAAAAACCCAAACCCCCCCCTTCCCCCCCCCCCTTTTTTTGGGGTTTTTGGGGTTTAGAATGTGGGTTTTGGGATAATTAAAATTTTTTTATATAAGTATGTTTAAAAAATTAAAGGCGATTTTTTTTGTTTTGGGCATGGAATTTAATTAGATGAATTAAAAGTTTTGCAAGGTAGTAATTTTGGGAGATTAAATTTTTCAAAATAGCTTTTTTCGGGGGCCAAAAAAAAACCCCCAAAATACAAAAAAAAAAAAAAAATTTTGGGGGGGGATTTTTTATTAATTTATAAACCCAAATTTTTTAATAGTAGCCAGTTTTAATTTAAAAAACCCTAAAAACCTGAAAAAAAGGAGGTTAAAACAGGGGAAAAATGGTAAAAACGAAACCCCCCCCAAAAAAAAAAAAAAAAAAAACAAAAAAAAAAAAAAAAACCAAAAAAAAAAACCCCAAAAAAAAAAAAAAAAAAACCCAAAACCCAAACAAAAAAAAAAAAAAAAAAAAACACCAAAACACCCAAAAAAACAACCCCAAACCCCCAAAAGCCCCCCCCCAAAAAAAACCCCTTTCCCCCCCCCCAAAAAATTCCCCAAAAAAACCCCCCACACCCAAACCCCCAAAAACCCCCCCCAAAAAAAAAACCCCCCAAAATAAACCCCCAAAACCCCCCACCCCACAACCCCCCCCACACCCAAACCCCCACACCCAAAAAAAAACCCCCAAAAACCCCCCCCCCCCCCCACAACCCCAAAACAACCCACCCCAAAACCCAAAAAACCAACCTTATACCCCCGGGGGTTTTCAATGAAACAATCCCCTTTTTAAAATAGGGGATTTTTTAAAAAAAAAAAAACCCCCCCCCAAAAAAAAAAACAAAAAAAAAACAAACCCGTGAATGGAATTTGGGGAAAAAAAAAGGGAAAAAAAAAACCCCCTCCCCAGAAACCAAAAAAAAACAACCCCAAAACCCCCCAAAAAAACCACCACCCCCCCCCAAAAACCCCCCCCCCCAAAAAAACCCCCTCCAAAACCCTACCAACCCCCCCAAACACTCACCCTACACACACACACACACACACACACACACACAACACCCTTACACACACACACACAACCCTACACACACACACACACACACAGACACCCTACACACACAACACACACACACACACACACACACACACACACACCTACACACACACACCACACACACACAACACCCTAC
>NC_069448.1:6122382-6132716 GCF_026875155.1 Cherax quadricarinatus
GAGTCGTGTCTTTGGTAGACATTTTTAGCACGCTATTTATTTCCCCTTTATTTATTCCTGTTTTTGATTAATACACCTCAGTCATATCCCCCCCCCCCAAATTCTACGCCTTTCTAGAGTGCAGATTCAGGGCCCTCAGTCTATCCTCATAGGAAAGATTTCCAATACATAGGATCAACTTTATCATCCTCCACTGTACGTTTTCCAGTGCATTTATATCCATTTTGTATTACGGTGACCAGAACTGTGCAGCATAATCTAAATGAGGCCTAACCAAAGATATATAGTTGAAGAACAGCCTGAGGACTTCTATTATTTATGCTTCTTAATATGAAGCCAAGGATTATGTTCGCTTTAATTGCGAACACTAATGCACTGTTGCCTTGGTTTTAGATTACTGCTAACTAAGAAAGAATGTGAAGACGATGTAATCAGTCCATCACCCTTCAAGATCTAGTTTTGAGGTGGTCAGTCTCTCAGCCTGGAGAAGAGCATTTGTTTCATAGTCTGAAACAATGTGAAATTGAAGTGAGATGTAGGCCACTAGAAGATGCAAGAATGTAATCATTGAGAGGTCACATTCCTCTCAAATCTAACCACTCGCTATTCTTATTGTCACTTCAACTTCACATTGTCTCAGACTGGAACAGATCCTCTTCTCCAGGCGAGGGACGGACCACCTCAAAACTAGATCTTCAAGGGTGATGGACTGATTACATCGTCTTCATATCTCTTCTGCTTCTACCAACTGGGTCACCCCGCGGCTGCCTCCTCCCCCGGGTCACCCGCGCTGCCTCCTCCCCCGGGTCACCCGCGGGCTGCCTCCTCCCCCGTTCACCCGCGGCTGCCTCCTCCCCCGGGTCACCCGCGGCTGCCTCCTCCCCCCCGGTCAACCCGCGGCTGCCTCCTCCCCCGGGTCACCCGCTGCTGCCTCCCTCGAGTCAGACACCAAAAAAGAAAAATTATCTATGAAATTTTATGCAAATTACTATTTTCATTCAAAATTAATGAGAAAGTTAACCAGTGGTCCCTGCTGTACCTTGGTCCCCTGCTGTAACCTTGGTCCCTGCTGTACCTTGGTCCCTACTGTACCTTGGTCCCTACTGTACCTTGGTCCCTGCTGTACCTTGGTCCCTGCTGTACCTTGGTCCCTGCTGTACCTTGGTCCCTGCTGTACCTTGGT
This sequence comes from Cherax quadricarinatus, assembly GCF_026875155.1. Lineage (NCBI taxonomy): Eukaryota > Metazoa > Arthropoda > Malacostraca > Decapoda > Parastacidae > Cherax > Cherax quadricarinatus. The sequence continues at coordinate 6,123,566 of NC_069448.1, forward strand.
CCCTGCTGTACCTTGGTCCCTGCTGTACCCTTGTCCCTGCTGTACCCTTGTCCCTGCTGTACCCTGGTACCTGTTGTACCCTGGTACCTATTGTACCCTGGTACCTATTGTACCCTGGTACCTGTTATATTCTGGTCCCTGCTGTACCCTGGTACCTGCTGTACCCTGGTACCTGCTGCACCCTGGTACCTGCTGTACCCTGGTGTCAGTAGTATTAGTATCAGTTACCAATGTCAGTAGTATGTAATTCATACCAACCGTTACTAACTCACCATCTTACATGATCACTGACCATTATTGAGTCATTCTGCTGACCATAGCATGATGTTTGAATGCCGCTCGCCCTCTGGGCACGATGTAGTAGTTCAAGTCGAGACGTTAGAGAGAGAGAGAGAGAGAGAGAGAGAGAGAGAGAGAGAGACAGGCGAGGCAGAGAGAGATAGGCGAGGCTTGGTGCACCTTTAGTACTCATAATTATTAAGTCGCCAGCCATCCGAAGTGTGTGTTTTTAACCCAATTCCAGCATTCGAACCCCACACTACAAATTGCTTAGCCTGACTTGTCTGTCTCTGACGTCTTGACTTGAACTGCTATATCGTGCCCAGAGGGCGAGCGGCATTCAAACATGCTATGGTCAACAGAATGACTCAGTAACGGTCAGTGATCATGTAAGATGGTGAATCAGTAATGGTTGGTATGAGTCACATACTACTGACATTGGTAACTGATACTAATACTACCGACAGCTCGGCGACACTAAGGTATGGCATCCTGACATACAGCTAATACAAACTAGAGACAACAGGCGTATGGCTCTGGGCAGATTCTATACAATGTCAAAGTACACAACAGATGAACATAACATACATAAGGATATTATTGGGATGGAAGCTAATGTAATGGAACTTATTGTAATGCAATACAAGGTATGATGTATCACAATTCATAGAATTAATAGACTCAACGATGGGATCATACAATAAAAGTGATAAAAAAAATTGATCGATCGATCTGTATTCATGTGATCTACGGATTCTGAGGAAGGCTATGTACAAAGAAGGCAGACTTGGTGCACTCAAATCTAGACTGTTAAATCTCAGAATTTGGAGAGAACATGAACACACAAAAAAATTCTTGAATATTAATAAGTTGATATTGTAACAGACAGTTGAAATACATTTTAAACTATATTATTCATCTATACATTTAACCCCAATTCTGCTAGGGTGAAATTACATATGCAGAATGGTTATCATTTCTGGGAGGATCAAACTCTGTTGCAATGGCTAACTCATGCCATGGTTAAGGCAGATCTGAATTGGTATTTACAAATGATACTTGAGGATTTCTCAATACTTGTGTACGTAGGGAGTAACAACATTTAGGTTGATCGTCAGACTGAGTATTAAAGATAGAGGGTACAGAGTCAGGAGGATGTCAGTCTGTCACATTAGTCTGGGTAGGAGCATCATTATCATTGCATACTAACTTCATATGATCAAAATGCAGTTCTTTATACTGACCACTACTAATTTCTCTAGCCTTATACTTATTGCCATTGATATGTTCAACTACTCGATAAGGACCAACAAACTCTCGATTGAGCTTAGACATTGCAAATGTTTTGTTAAAGTTAGTATAACTCGAACCTACTTTAATTTTGGTCGGCTTTGCTCGAGCATTAGTGACTTGTAAATTCTTCTGTTCATTTATGAAATGTTTCATGGATTCCTCAAAAATCACTTTGAGCTAAGCGGGTACAAGTTGCTATGAAATCATCAGGGTTGTTATTTGGTTTTGGGTTAGAATATAACAACTCATAAGGCAAACGCTTATCTACACCATACAATGCATAATGTGGAGTGTCGCCTATTGAAGTATTGTAAGCAGAATTTATTGCACACTTGAACATCAGGTATAACTTCAATCCCAAGTTTCATTATTGGGATTGATAGTGGATCTCAAGACACCAAGTCTTATTAGTTCGTCTTGCTAAACCCATTACTGGCAGGATGGTGAGGAACAATGGTAAATTAGAGATCTTGTACTAAGTACACAAATTTTCAAGACTCTCATTATAGAATTCGCCTCCATTATCGGTTACTAGGGACTTAGGAGTTGTATGCCTGCAGATTATACATTCTTTATATGCTTTAGCTACTGTCTCTGCAGTCTTATCTGCAATAGGAACTAACTCACAATATTGGTGAAATGATCTACCATAAACACACAGATGTTTGTTGCCCTGAGAGGAACATGGAAACTAGTCAAAAGATCTAGTGCAACTCTTTCCCATGGTTCGCTAGTAGTTGGATATGCCCAAAACGTTGCCACCAATTTGTCGTGTGGGGTTCGATTGCTGGAATTAGGTAAAATCACACATTTCGGACGGCTAGTGACTTATAATTATGAATATTAAATGAGGAGCGCCTAACCTGACCTGTCCTCTCTGACGTCTCGACTTTTACTGCTATAATCATGCCCAGAGGGCGAGCAGCATTCAAACATGCTATGGTCAGCAGAATGACTCAATAGCAGTCAGTGATTACATAAGACAGTGAATCAGTAACGGTTGGCATGAGTCACATACTGACATTGGTGACTGATACTAATACTACTGACACTGGTACCTACTGTACCCTGGTCCCTGCTATACCCTGGTCCCTGCTGTACCCTTGTCATGAACCAGTGGTACCCGCTGTACTGTGGTCATGAACCAGTGGTGTCTGCTGTACCATGGTCATGAACTAGTGGCACCTGCTATACCGTTGTCATGTACCACACAATACCTGCTCTACCAGGATCATGAACCACACAGTACCTGCTCTACCATGATCATGAACCACACAGTACCTGCTCTACCATGATCATGAACCACACAGTACCTGCTCTACCGTGATCATGAACCACACGGTACCTGCTCTACCGTGATCATGAACCACACGGTACCTGCTCTACCGTGATCATGAACCACACGGTACCTGCTCTACTGTGGTCATGAACCATGCTGTACCTGCTGTACCCTGGTCACGAACCACACGGTACCTGCTGTACCCTGGTCGTGAAGCACACGGTACCTCCTGTAACCTGGTCATGACCACAGTACCTGCTCTACCGTGATCATGAACCACATGGTACCTGCTCTACTGTGGTCATGAACCATGCTGTACCCTGGTCACTAACCACACGGTACCTGCTGTACCCTGGTCGTGAAGCACACGGTACCTGCTGTAACCTGGCCAAGAACCAGCGGTACCTGCTGTACCACTGAGTTAATTATTCGGTGTTAATGAGGTATACATACAGAGAGTATTGATAGGACACGAAGGGGTGTTTTACCAAGGTAACGAACCTAGCTGGCAACCTTGTGTGTGTGTGTGTGTGTGTGTGTGTGTGTGTGTGTGTGTGTTATCTGCAGGAGAGCTAGTATGCTCGTGGTGTCCCGGCTTCAATAATCTGCCTAATATTGAGGAACTCAAGACATACATAAACACAGATTTTTTTTTTATTTAATGCCTCGCATATTTCCTACTCAGTTGATATGTTTAGTCATAAAAAAACTTTCATTATTTTCAGGAATTCTGTTGACCATTTATTTACAGTTCCAGCCTCGTATACTGTCAAATTTATTTCTTTAACTAGTTAAAATCTTCAGTTACAATAAATTGTTCCCCTTGGCAGTGACTCTTCAGTAATTCCCTTATGTTTTCTAGTCTCTAATTGATCTTATCAATTTTTTCTCCCACAAATATTACTAAACAATGGGTTGCCTCAATTAACTTAGTTTCTTATTTTTTATATTTTTATAACTAAAATTTAAAAAAAAAATGGTTTGGATTTTATTTTCCTTAGCTTGTAATATTTGTTCGTTTGCCCATATTCATCCTTTCTCTCCTATCTTCAGTACTGAGTCTCTTCTCCACAATGAGGAGTTCTTGTGGAGTAGAACAACATATAATTTGTTTAGGTATCCCCGGAGAAGGAACTTTATTGTTTAGGTATCCCCAGAAAGGGAACTTTAGGTAACCCCGGAGAGTAAACTTTAAATGAGTGCCAATTTTTTCATTAACTTTTTAGTTATACGTGTTTATTCATAATGTGAGAATCTCATCCAGTTGGCTTCAAATTGTCAACGTTGGTGTACGGTAACTAGGGCAAGATTCATGTAACTATTGGCATGTGCAAGTGCCCTATCAGAAACGTAAAAATCATTCCAAGATTCCTGGAATGGCTTTAGTAACTTTAAAAACTCTCTGCTGCTTGGCTTCAAACAATCAACAAAGATGTCTTCTGATTCGAAAATGTTGGAGAAAGAAATTAATGTGTACATCCACTTTCGTCAGTTTTGTGTAAAATAGTGTGATTTTTTTTATTCACATGTTATTACCTTAAAATTAACAGTTTATCCGGAACGGCGTCAATATTTAATGGCTGATAAATCATAGTATAGCATCTACTAAGCTAAGTTGATGTGAGAAAATTTGTCAGTATGCTAAAATTGTTAAATAACTTGGAATCGTTGGAATCCGTGCCGTAACCGAAGAATGTGTACCTGGAGTGTTCCGCGGGTCAGCGTAGCTTGGTCCATCCTGGTGGATCAGGCCATGATTAACCAGGATGTTACTGCTGGCCGCACGCAGTCCAGCATACGCACCACAGCCTTGCTGGTCAGTAACAGACTTTAGGAACCTATCGAGTTACCTCTTGAAGACATCCAGGAGTCTGTTAGTAATCGCTCTTGTGTATGATGGGATGCTATTGAATAGTCTTGAACCCCTTACGCTTGTGTTTTATCTGTTTATTAATGGCACCTCTGCTTTTCATTGGGGTTATATTACATTGTCTGCAGAGTCTTTTGCTTTCCTAGGGAGTGATTCCTGTGTGCAGATTTGGGACCAGTTATTCTAGGATATTCCAGGTGTAAATTATAATGCATCTTACCTGCATTCCAAGGAGTACAAGTCAATGGGCTTCAAACGTTCCCAGTAATTCAGGTGCATGACAGAATGTGAGTGAAGTGAAAGTCTCCTGTATATTCTCGACATGTAATTTCACCTGCGTTAAAAGGGGCTGTTAGTGTACAACAGTATTCTAGCCTAGAGAGAACAAGCAACTTAAAGAGGATCATCATTGCCCTGGCATCCCTTGTTCTGAAGGTTCTCATTATCCATCATATAATTTTCTTCGTTGTTATAATAATGACATAGCTTTAATCCTTGGAAGTGAGAGCCTCTGACATTATACTCTTATGTCCTTCACATTAGTTTTTTCGCTTTATGTAACTAGAATGAGTTTTATACTCCGTTACATCTTTTATTTCCTCAAGTTTTTAATACCCGAATAACTAAAATTTGTCCTCATTGAACGTCATATTGTTTTCTGTGGCCCATTGGAAGGCTATTTGTATCCATCTCTTCTTATTGGCTTCAAATTTTCACTCTGGTGTTTTCCAGAAAGGAAAGTCCGTTATTGGGAGGCATTTTCATTCATCATAGTTAACTAAAGAATGACTCTTCTGGTCAGCTCTAGAATATTAATACTGATGACTCCTTACACGTTTACACTCTTAGTGCGAATTTTAAATTTTACTTACATTGTTAAAAAACTTAGAATTGATCGAATTAGACAAATTACTGGAGAATGCCTTTTCTAATAAGCTTCAAACGTTTAGAGGTGGGTTTATTGAAAGAAAACTTGGCTTTCAATTTGAGCTGTGTAAATTTTGGTTTATCTACTTTTTATAAATATATTTTTCCGTGCAATAACTGAAGAATGCCTCTTCTGATCGGCTTTAAATCTGTAAGTGCTGGTGTGTCTTGACTGGAATTATTTTGAGTTGGTGCTAAATAGTCAATTTTAAGAAATATGTAAAATTTGAAATTCTTTAAAAACACAAAATTAAAGGTATTTTCTTTCAGGGTTGTACAAAATTTTAAATAAAATGCTGTAACAGAAACCTGATCTATATTGAAAACTCGTTTTTTATGCTTTTCTTAATTTCCACGAGTTTAATGAACCCTTAAATAAAAAATTTTCCGTAAGAGATTAAGCTAGAACCAATCACGTTAAGTACAGTGTTCTTGTCTACCAGTAACTTCCTACATGACTTTCATTTGTAACTTCACAACAACTTATCCAATCGGTTTATTTTCAACTTTGGTTAACTGTAAGAAGGGGAATGTTGTTGGAGCAGTTGACGGGTGAAGGTGCCCTAGGCTCCTCAGTTTTATGTAGACACTTCCCAAAATTGGTTTCCGTGCTTTATCTTTAGAATGACTCTTGTGATCGACTTCAACATTTCCACACTCGTGTATCCAACTCTTAAGGTATAAAAGAATATCAAGGTGCTATTTTACCTGGCATGTTTAAGGGAGTATCAAGGTACTTTTTTTTTACCTGGCATGTTTAAGGGAGTATCAAGGTACTATTTTTACCTGGCATGTTTAAGGGAGTATCAAGGTACTTATTTTTACCTGGCATGTTTAAGGGAGTATCAAGGTACTGTTTTACCCGGCACGTTTAAGGGAGTATCAAGGTGATATTTTACCTGGCATATTTAAGGGAGTATCAAGGTGATATTTTACCTGGCATATTTAAGGGAATATCAAGGTGCTATTTTACCACTTTGAATCTCTAAATAAGATTACAATGTTTTGCATTAAATGCTGGAGTATGCCTACTCAGTGGGGTGCCTTGGTGCTGGCGAATGCACTGAATTTTTCTCCCCTTCCTTGGATCGAAATTTAATGCCTCCTATTCCTAGCACTTCTCGTTAAAAATAAAGAATTTCTTAACAGTATCAGTCTTTAATGGTTGATGCATCTTATGAAATGGCTGATTTTTTAGGGGGGGGGGTTAGGTTTTGGAGGGGCAAATTTTGTTGGATTCTGTGATGTGTTTTCTTGATAGGAAGCTGTTTTGACCTACAATTTTTTTTTTTTTAAATAACTGTAGAATGTCTCCCCTGAGCATAACTATGTTAGTGTTTGATGTTAAAGGGTTGTCTTAAATAAATCTACATAATGTACGTGTATGCCAGTATCACTTGTATGATCTGAAGATCATTAAAACAATTACGAATTTACAGCAAAAATTATTTGGATAGTAAACACAAGTGCAGTATAATGCGATCCTTTAACAACGCTTCGCCCATACAGTGGACTTCATCAAGTCCACTGTGTGGGCAAAGTGACAGTAAAGGATCGCATTATACTGCATTTGTGTCTACGCTTCCATCGTGTCGGTATTATACCATTTATCTCAGTAAAACGTTTGAGAAATTGTGTATAAAGTTTACACAGTCCTGAATTATTACACACACAATTTGGGGAGGGCGCAACTAAGAGACCTAACATTTATCGATATTAGATTTTAGGGACACTGGGTGACAACAGTATCCCTCCTTCGATACTCACTCATCCCACACTCACAAAGGTTGGGCCTTAAAATAGTTATGAATTATTAAATTTAAACCAGTAACATTGGTAAATTAGGCTCTGGACTGTATATGAATTATTAATAACGTGACTACTAATTAGTGGTTTGGTCTACAAAATATACACAATTATAAAGTATACATAGAGAATGTGCATAAATTACTTATATCAATTTAATATTTTGTGATAAATGGTTTAAAAAACAGACAAGTTGAAGACTGAGACACTTATGCAACATATGGGAATCTTTATTAAGGAAACGTTTCGCAACACAGGCTTCATCAGTCCAATACAAAGCAGAAAGGTGTAAGGAGAGGAGGAGTTTGAGGTAATCAGTCCCTCAGCCTGGAGTCTGTGTTCAGCCCATCAATCTTTTGTATTGGACTGATGAAGTCTCTCTGGCGAAACGTTTCCTTAACAAAGATTCCCGTATGTTGAACATTAAAATGGTATAAATTACCTAACATTCCCGTATGTTGCATAAGTGTCTCAATCTTCAATTTAATGTTGCATAATAAGTGCATCATTATAAATTTTAGTGAATAATATTTCTTGCGTCTCACATCCTAACGCTTCCCTAACAGATATACTAGAGGTTGACCAACATAGCAATCTACTGTAGTGAACTGGGAAGTTTACATGTGGTGTACCACCTTTCCAGACGATGCCCCGTCTCTCATACTGTATTCCACTCATCAGCTCTATTGTTGCTGAATCTTGAATTTCACAACTTCAGGAGCCCACGACGTTTAATTATTTCATAGTTTTCCATTCACGCCCATAGACTCCTTATCGGACATGATTAAAACCGATTTTTTCTCTATTACTCTCTCCAAATGGTTTATACTATAGCTTATTTCGAAGCCCCTCTCACCTGTGTGTGTGTTCACTCGTGGCTAAAAATTTTCAGTCACACCAACACTGCAGTTTTTGAACAATATTACATTCAATATTTACACACTAATTTCAGGAGTATTTAAAAAAAAAATCCACAAATCTTGCTTACCTGAAACTTGTAGGCTTAGAGAAAAGTTTGGGTGGATTTTGGCTTGGGTAGGTTTCAGTTTTCTTTTTTTTTTTATGGAAGAAACTGAGAAAATTGAAATGCTTGTTTTCCTAAGATGATTTCTGTTCCAGAACGGATAGGTTTCAATCCTTCAACACTGATAACTTGGTAATGCAACCTTTGATCAACTTCAAGAGTTAACCTACTGGTGTAGTACAGGACAATGATTTCTGAGGTAACAAGATAATTCCTGGATAAATAGTTCAGAGAACCGAAAAAATTATAAATTAGAAACATGCAACACTTGGAAACGTTTCGCCACACAGTGGCTTCATCAGTCCCATACAAAGAAGAATGGTGAAGATCAGTGTTGCACATGTGTCTAATTTATGAAGAGAATCCCTCTTTAACTTGGTTTCATACTGTGTTTTTATAATGGAAGGTTTTGAACTAGTTTTGGGCTGTGTATATCCTAATGTCACTTTTGTTGAACTTGGGGCACTAGTTTCCATGTGATAACTTATGAATACCTCAGCTGAGGGACTTTAAATCTTCTAGTGATGGGTGATACTTGTTTTTTATAGTTGCTGATACCATCAAACTTATACTCACCGATACCATGAGAATTAACTTACCGATACCATCAAAATTATACCGATACCATCAAAATTATACCGATACTACCAAAATTATACTCATCGATACTACC
>NC_069448.1:6133216-6228216 GCF_026875155.1 Cherax quadricarinatus
TTTATTTTCCCCTTTTGAGATAATTCAAGTGATTTATTTTTACTAAGAAATAATAACATTTTCACTGACAACCAAACTAATAAAAATGTGTCTGAAAATATTTGGAGTAATTCTGCTTAGCCTCACTACCTGAAAGTTGTGGATATTACTGACCATTGAAGTATGAGGACTGATTCTACTTGTAACCAGGCTGCACAGACTGCATACTATTATATGAACGTTATAGAAAAAAAAAATCCATGACAATATAAGAAAGTGCAAATTTACAGTGGACCCCCCGGTTTACGATATTTTTTCACTCCAGAAGTATGTTCAGGTGCAAGTACTGACCGAATTTGTTCCCATAAGAAATATTGTGAAGTAGATTAGTCCATTTCAGACCCCCAAACATACACGTACAAACACACTTACTTAAATACACTTACATAATTGGTCGCATTCGGAGGTAATCGTTATGCGGGGGTCCACTGTATATGCTACAGTATATAAACTAAGGCATTTATACACAGGGAGTACTATAGGACACTCTTGACACCATTTATTTTCAATTTTAAAAATTTACTTTTACTAAATATAATTTTTAATGTTGGCATTCTGGACGTTAAAGCACTAGGAAAATGTATGAATATAAAAAAAAAAATACTAATTTTTTACACTTTTACATATATCCATACATAACAAAACATTATCAAGTTTGTAAACACGTTACTATTTTACAAATAACATTGCATGTTTTGTTCCACCTCACTATGTATGATATAAATCTTTCATTATTTCTCAAAAATCAGATCCAAAATTTTCTCTAACCATATATTCCTTTTTATTTACAACTGTAGAAACACAGCCTAGTGGATCACCACAAATCCAGACTTAAGAATTGAAGATCCTCAGATTAGTTTAAGACTTTTATCAGGCCATCCTTAAATAGTAATAAACAAAGTTTCCAAGACTTGCCACTCTCACACGTGAGTCCAGTTCATATGGTCAACAACAGTAATTCCAAGCTAATCACCAATCTTATTATAGTCAGTAAGAGAGAGAGAGAGAAGAGAGAGGAGAGAGAGAGAGGAGAGAGAGAGAGAGAGAGAGAGAGGAAGAGAGAGGAGAGAGAGAGAGGAAGAGAGAGAAAGACAGACAGCGAGAGAGAGACAGAGAGAGCGAGACAGAGAGAGGAGACAGAGAGAGAGAGACAAGAGAGAGAGACAGAAAAGAGACAGAGTGAGAGAGACAGAGAGAGAGGAGTAGCAGAGAGAGCAGAGAGAGAAGACAAGAGAGAAGACAGAGAGAGACAGAGAGAGACAGACAGAGAGAGACAGACAGAGAGAGAGAAAACAGAGAGAACAGACAGAGAGAGAAGACAGAGAGAGAGAGGACGAGAGAGAGAGACAGAGAGAGAGAGACAAAAAGAGAGACAGAGAGAGAGAGACGAGAGAGGGGACAGAGAGAGACAGAGAGAGAGAGAGACAGAGAGAGAAAAGAGAGAGAGAAGAGAAGGAGAGAGATGAGAGAGGAGAGGAGAGAGAGAAGAGAGAGAGAGAGAGAGAGAAAAGAGAGAGAGAGGAAGAGAGAGAGAGAGAGAGAGAAGAGAAGAGAGAGAGAGAGAGAGGAGAGAGAGGAGGACAAGAGAGAGAGACAGAGAGAAGGACAGAGAGAGAGAGACAGAGAGAGAGAGAGAGAGACAGAGAGAGAGACAGAGAGAGAGACAGAGACAGAGACAGAGACAGAGACAGAGAGAGAGATAATATCTCTCTACAACTCATACATAACTAATATATTAAACAATATATCATGTATGTATTGATTAGCTCTAGAAAACTAGCAAAAATTCAGAGGTTTAGAAAACCCTGAGCAATGACCAGTCCAGATTTGTGATGCTACACTATACGTATATATATTACATTTTGGAAAATTTCTATTTACATGTAATCTTTAGAGCACCAATCAAATATCATAATTTTATAATGCATATTTTAATTCATTTTTATTTGAGGTAAGACATTTTCCAAAATACTCTGGAACATGCTATACATGTAGTAATTCCTGACCTTATTTATGACTAGATTTGCAAATATTTATTTAGTTAACAATATTGTATGTTAACAAAGATGCAAAACTTTAAGAGAAATCCAGTATTAAGATCCCCAATTCAGTATTTATGAAAATTATTGATTTGTAACAAATTACTGACAATTATTCAAGGTTTCAATCTTCTCAAAATTTTCTAATTTCTCTCATTTTTCTTCATAGTTATACTGTACATGATAAATGAAGTGCATGTGTTCAAGTGTGCTCAATGTGTTTGAGTGTGTACTTCATGACATAACAAGCTTTGTTACTGTATAGTATTATATAATAAACTTAAAATATTTATGACTATACATTAACTACAGTGTTTAATTAAGATCCCTGTGTTGTTCTTTCCCTCACATTTACTTCTGCTAGAAGTTGAAATTTATACAAGTGATAATGAATGTGTTTTCCTCCTTTGGGTCACCATGCCTCGGTGGAGATGGTCAATACATGTATCTTAAAAAATAAATCAAACTGTCCTAAAGTATACCTCTTTTGTGAATTGATGTAATATGTTATACATAAAATAATTAATTTTGCAGGAAAACTAAATTAGCAATCTCAGCTAGCATCTTGCTGAAGTTATCACTAGTCTTGCTCAAGTTAACACAACATAATTTTGCTTACCACAATGTTACAAACCTAGCCTCAGTGAGCCAGAATGTATTTATTAATATTAATGAAAGATGATAATTTTGTAATAGTCAGACTGAGTTATTTCAACAATGAATTTACATTTTATATGACCATTTTTATACAAGCCAAGTTTACAGGCTCCTGGGCTTACATGCTCCCTCTTTCTAAATGCCTAACCCTCTTTCACTGCCAAAATTGTGCTTTTCATATTCCCACACCACATTCTAACCTTTCACTCATTTTCTGCATGATATTCACATCATGCACTGATCCTAAACATAAACATCCCACTGCTTTCAGCCTCCTCTTCATTGCAACATTCAAGGACTATGCCTAACTCATGTGTTGGCACTACTATGCTCATACATTCCTACTGTTCGTCTACTGATTAACTTCTCTTTTTTCTTCCAGCTCTGTAACATCCATTTAATTCTTTCCCTGATCTATTCTGTGATTCACCTAGTCATTTACATACTAGACCATCTGCAACACCCACTTCCAAATACACTATCCATATATGTTCACTTACTGCACACTACTACTTATGGTCAAGAACCTTGTTCTTTTTTATGTTCATTTTCAACTCCTTCATCAACCATGACAACTTCTATTTTTACATCCATTTCATTACCTTTCAAAGACACTCCTTCAACATCCTAGCATTCACTTTTATAACTCCACCTATAAACCATTAAACAACCATCACATATCAATATCTAAGGTGCTATGTTACAAGAAAATACTCCGTCCCTAACATCCTAATCTAGTCTCATTCTCCTCGTACCAACTTACAATATATACTATACATTGTCAACATTTGCAAAACCTGCCACACACTCCCTAATCCATCTTAAATACACCTTTTCCAACTCACAAAATTCAACCATAGCTCTTTACCCTTATCTAAGTATACTAATTTACATGATTTAATATAAATACTTGATCTATTTATTCCCTTCTCTTCCAAATACTCCTCCTTTCTCTGAAATACTACCTTCTGTCTTTTTCTTAAATTCTTTACATAATTCTGCCATAAATTTTACCAGGAATATTCAATATTTATTTTTCTATAATTCTTACCCTGTTATTTGTCCTCTTCCTTACACATACAAGGTGCTCATAAGTTGCTTTATACAAACAGAAGAAAGTTTACCTGCCTGTGGATTCATAAAAATTCCAATCTATTTAGTGTTAACCTTTTTTCTCTGTAGTAACTAATTCATATTGTTCTAGCAAGATTCCTATATTCTTGATAAGGCAACTTAAGCAGCCCCTGCATATTGAAATACACCATCCATTCCAAAACTATATTCCCACCTGCTGTATCCCATATTTAATCTTTTGTAGGCCTGGTACTTTATTCACTTTCAACCTGCCCACTGCCTTTCCCACTTCCTCCACTCATACCTCCATGTATGAAATCACAGCCTTTTCAAACCAAACATTTAACAACCTAATTTTTTCTCTCTCTTGAAAACCCCACCTCCCCATTTAAAACCTCACAACTTTCATTCTTAACTGCAAAGTTCCATTTGCCCTCCTCCCCACTCACTCAACCTTCTCTCCCAATAAACTGTTTTAATTCTCAGCAAATTTTGTCTTCAAATACTCCAAATTTTGTTTATAAATTTACTTTGTAAAGGTTTTATTTCTTTACCAACTTTTTACTTTGCCATTGCACCAATCATTCCTATTCCCTCCTAAACCACCCTAAAAACCAGCAAACATCTGATTAACACCAGTACATAATTCTTAAATCCACACCATACCTCCTAGAACTTACCACTTTCTCCTGTTATAACATGCGTATATACAGAGTTCCTCATAACCCCTTCCTTCCCCCTCTCCTCACCTCTCTCTAACTGCCCCAGTCTTTCTTTAGTTCAATCACTTTCATTAGGCTTTTATGTACTTACACTGCTCTCCTTGCACTCCATCTACCTCTTACTCTTGCTCTAGCTACCACTAACTAATACTCTGACCATATCAGTCACTCCTCTACAAACACGTGCTGTATGTTCAGAAGTTTACACTTTCAACTTTTATTCATCAATACATAGTCGAGCAAACTGCTGTCATTATGCATTCCACCATACCTCGTATACTTATTTATCCTCTTCTTAAAAAAGTACTGCCTATTAATAAACATCTTTCTAAACACAATTCAAACAAAGAATCCAAGTGTCCTCTATCCTTGGCACTCCAAACTTACTCACTATACCCTTTAAAAGTATCTCTTTACCATAAAGTCCCTCAAAAAATATTACTCATTTGGTTGACAATTCCATCAACATTCACTCAACACCTCCTAGTCTCTCTTCTCCACAGCCATTTCACCTGCAGGCACACTCACACCTATATCCCACTTCTTGTATCTCACTTCTACCTAAATTTTGCAGTTTATCCACAATTGTTCATTTAACATTGCTGCTCTTCCTCTCAGGTGGTAACCCTGACTTCATCCATTTTACACGTGCCTGAATAAATATCGTACAAGGAACCAACATTAGAATCTTCTATTATGTGTTTGAAAAACAATGTGCTCAAGACATTGTCTGCTAAGAAATATCTACCCATTATAAAATGCCCATCTACTGTTCAACGAAAATATTTGTTTCATTAATCACAATGCCAATATTCACTGCTTGTATAAAAGTTGGATGGCCAGAAGAGGATGGAACATTATGATTAAGACTGATTTGAATGAAAATAATAATTGCAGTGCTGTACTCATATGTAAGAGGAAGCTCACAGCATAAGGTTACATGTTTAGCAATAAGAGACAGCAAGTCATCAATATCTACTAGTGTTTCTTACTACAAAATCCATGAAAAAAGCATCTATTACAGCTAATAACATTTTTCTTTACTCTTTTACTTTTAATGCATTCATGGATAAATTGAAGCTAAAAATGCGCAAGATGAAAAATCAACAAATATAACATCACATACCTATATGGTTTCAAGAAAAAGAAAGATAATTCTCTTAAATTAATGCAAAAATAAGTAATACTTGTAAACTATCCCTGGATCTTTTATACTCATTAAGAGAAACTTTAGGCACTCTTGAGTCCCCCATAACCATAATCAAGTAACGATTCACTTGTTACAGAAATGATAGTAACTACAGTGTTCTTTTATACTTATGTTCGCAAGAACACATTCTGAATCCACAGTCCAGTAAACACCAATAATTTTACTGGAAGCTCAAGAGTAACACTGTTATATACTGCAGTCATAATAAGAATAACATTAAATAAATAATATATAAAAACAATATGCATCTAGTCTTTTAAACACACTGGCCGTCTCCCACCGAGGCAAGGTGACCTGAAAAAGAAGCACTTTCACCATCATTCACACTATCGCTGTCTTGCCAAAGGAACACAGATATGGCAGTTTAGATATCATTCTAAACAGTAAATATCCCAAACCCTTCTTTTAGAGTGCAGGCACTGTACTTCCCACCTCTAGGACTGAAGTTAGCTTACTAGTCTTCTTTAATCCCTTCACACTCCAACAGCTCGTCAGTTCCCAGTGTTCGCATCGCTATTGGGCCGTGCGGACGTGCTGCGCAGTAGCTCCTGATTGAGTTGGCTTTTGCGCAGTGTTGACGTGTACTTGGCTCTGTGAAGACCTGTTTGCGCGCTCTCTAGAATTGAAGCAAGATGCCCTCCGTCGAGCAACTTTACCAACAGCTTAAGGAAGAATTGAGGTTGGCGAATATGGAAATTCGGCGACTGACGAGGAAAAACAAAAAGATTTGGAGTAGTCCTCCTTTTTTGAGCCCTCAGGTAAAGAAGGGAAACGGGTCAGGGGCTGGACGCAGGGAAAGAAGTTGACGATCAAGAAGACAATGGAAAGGTAGAAACGATAAAGAAAAAAGGGAGATTTGCCGGGGAAAACTTTTTGGGGAAACCCCAATCATTCTCATGCCCCCCGGGACGAATGTGAGTCAACTACTGGGAACGTCAGACAAAAGGGACATTAAGGAAGGTACAAAAATTTTGGGTTTTTGGGGGGATGCCAAGTTAGGAAAAAGGATGGGGCTTCTGTTTAAAGGGAAAAGGAGTAGGAGACAGAGAGTTTTGTTTCCCCCCTGGGGGGGATGGAGGATATTGTTACCCGTTTGGTTTGCATCATGAGGGTAAGGGGAGAAATTCCTATTATCTGTCTCATGTGGGGGCAACGATTTTGGGCCCAACTTTAGGAGTGAGGCCCTGTTTTGCGGGAAATAGGTCAGAAATAAAAAATTAATTTAGAAGTAAGGTGGGAACCCCTCATAGGGGTTTTTTTCCCAAAGGAGGGGATTTGGGAAATGAATGGTTGTCCGGGGCAATTGGTGTCAATTGCGGCGGGGACAAATACTGAAAGGAAAAATCCCGGTAACTTTCATTGACAAGGGGAACTTCTGGGGGAGGGGGTTCTAGGGAGGGGGTTTCACTTATCTAGGTGGGGGGGTGGAAAAGGGCCCAACTGCGTGGGGGAAAGCATTAGAAAATTTTAAAACAGGAATAGTTTTTGGTAGGGGTTTTGGCGGGAAAAACATTTGAAGTCCCAGGGGTAGTAATTAACGAGTTCTAGGGGAACATTTATAATAAGAACAAAGATAGAAAATTAAAAACCGGGGACCTTGGGTGAAAAGGGACATTAATTGGGGTTTTTTGGGTAAAAAAAATAGAAATGACGGGAAGGGGAAAAGAGAAAGGAGAGTTTTAAAATGTTTTTTTATGCTAATTGCAGTAGGGTGGGAAATATGGCCCGAGTTAAAGTTTATTTTGTGGGTAGGTAACATTAAATGTATTTCCCTTTAAAAATGAGACGTTTTTTAAATTTAAAAAAGTCGGAAATGCCTGCAAAAATGTCATATTAGGGTTTTAAATTTTTCCCAAAAGAAGAAGTTTTGGGGGGGGGGGTGGGGTGGAAATTGAGGTCCGAGATCGTTAAAACTTTTTTGCAAAAAAAAAGGGTTTTAAAAGGGCCTGAAGAAACACATACAAAGTCTGGATAGTTTTTTTCGGGGAAATAAAAATGATTTTAGGAGTAAATAACCGTCCCCAAACTTAGATAGGGCCCCAAGGGGAAAACTACTTTTGGAAAGGAAAATTTTTAAGGAAAACAAGGCACGAAAATTAGAAATTTCTAGGAGCCCTTTAAATTTAGTCATTTGTTTGGGAAATTTTCTTGACTGGGAATTTAGAACAACGCTTTTTAAAAGTTTTTCCCGGGATTGCTTTTTGAAGCAGTTTTGTGACAGAACCTAAAAGGGGGGAAAAAACCCTTTCTTGACTTAGTTAGGGCAAAAAAATAAATTTCCCTTTTAATAATTTAGAATTTCAGAGGAAGGGGGTGCTAGCGACCCCCAAATAAATTTACTTTTAAGCATTGAAGGAAGTACATAGTAGCGATAACCCCCAGTAACACCAAGTTTTCGCTTAGCATTACGATGGGTTAGAGAACACTTACCCTCTGTTGACTGGGGAAAAACCAGAGAGCATAAATATGCCCATTTTCTGAACACTATTACATGCTCCCTCAAAAAAGCGAAAAACCCATATAAAGAAAATTAGATCAAATAGAAATGCCCCAAAAATTTGGAAAATAATAATGGGCCCCAAAATATCTATAGGGCAAAAGAAAGGTTTTTATGGGCGTATAAAAGAGGTGGGGTCTTTTATAAAATCAGAAAAATTGCCCTTAAAGAGGGACAAAAAAAGGGGGGGATAAGAAAAAAAAAAAGGGCTATAAAATTAAAGTTGCTAGGGATTCTAAAACAACCCCAAAAAAATTTTTTCCCAAGGTCTATAGAACAAAAGTTAGAGATAAGATAGGCCCCCCTTAAAAATAACTATGGGCACCTTACTGACAAAGAAAAAGAAATGTGCTTGTTTTTAAAAATATTATTTCTCTCGGGTTTTTCCCGGGGGGCCCCCCCCAAAATATTCCAAAATTTTAATTTTTTAACGGGGTGGGCTAGAAAAAGAAAAAATTATGTAACATCACAGTCACTAGTGAGATGGTTGTGAAGCAGTAGCCCGACTAAAGAAAAATTAAGTCCCCGGGTCCTGATGATTTTTTTTCAAAGGGATCTTAACCCTTTCGGGGTTTCCAAAGGCCCCCAAATCTGGAGTCACCCCCATGCCCCAAGAATTTTAAAAAAAAAAATTGTTATTTTTTTTTTAAAAAATTTTTAGGAATTTTTTTGTGAAGGTAAAAAAACAAAAAGTACAAAAAATTTGGGGGAAAAATTTGGGAACGAAATTAGCTCCCCAAAATTTTTGTTTGTTTCACAATATTTACAAAACGGGGGGTTTTTCCCGATTTTTGCCCCCCTTTTTGGGCCCAAATTTTACATTTTTCCCAAATAAACCCAAATTCTTAGCTATTTCACATTTTTTACTTCAAAACTATCGATTGAGCAAAAAAAAATTCCCCAAAAAGTCAACTTTTTCAACAACAAATTAAAGTGATGGAAATTTTTAAATTTTGGCCTTTTTTAACAAAAAAAGTTAAAAAATTTTTCCAAATTTTAAAAATAGGGTCCAAAATAAACAATGAAGGCTTCCTGGCTCAAAACTAACTTTTCCCTTGTTCATTGTTATTTTTTGAGGCTTTACAAATAAATTAAATTTTGTTTTTTTAAATTTCACAAAATGAATTTTTTTTTTCACTTTCAAAAAAAGAAAATTTACTGTTATGCAATACTGAAATTTAATTGAAAATAAATTAAATCACCTTATTTTTAAATGTATAAACCCCACCACGGGAACTTGTATTAGATGTTTTGGGGTTCTTTTTGTTTCCCTCTTAAATATGGGAAAAAATTTAAAACATTTCTGCTACTTTTTTGCTCATTTTTCAAGCCTTTTCCCATTTGTTTAAAAACCAATAAAAATAATCTTATTTTGTAAATTCTCCTTTTCTACAATGAACAAGAAATCGCAAATAAAAATTTAAAAAACAAACGAAAAAACACTGAAAATTTTGCTTTTTTTAAAACGAAAAATCATGATTTCATTTTTTTCTCTCATTAACAAGTGTGCCCGCAGGGCCGTTTTTTTGTTTTTGGGACCCCACATCCCCATAGTTTTATTCTCTTTATATCCCAGGCCCAAATGTACCATCACTACTGAGGTATCGGAACGCTATTGTAGGTTTTTCCAGGGACCCTATGCTGCAGCAGTGGGTTGTGTGTGTGTGTGTTGTTGTGTGTTGGGGTTTGTGGGGTGTGGTGTGGTGTGGGTGTGTGTGTGTGGTTGTTGGTACGTGGTTTTTTTGTGTTAGAGGGGTGTAGGGTGGAGAGTTTTGAGAGTGTGAGAGTGTGTGTGTTTGTGTTTTGGGGTGTTGTGTTGTTGTGTGTGTGTTGTGTGTGTTTTGGGGTGTGTGTGTGTGTTTTGTGTGTGTGTACTCCCTATTTTTACTCACCTAATTTTAAGGTTTTGGGGGGCCCAGTCCAAGCTCCTGGCCCCCCCCCTTCACTGGTCGCTCAAGGGGCCTCTCCCCGAAAACCCTGAGCTTTACCCATAACCTTTTGCTTTAAAAAAATTTTGGATCCCGCCTCTACACATCACTTTTCCAAAAATTTTTCCCCCACTTCCTGACTACCTTTTGGCTGAAGAAATACTTCCTAACCCTGTGATTCTCTGTGTCTTCAACCTTTTCCCAAATGGGGTCCCCTTTTTCTGGTCCCCCTCTCTTGGGAACCCTTCCGGGCTTTTTCCACCTTGTCCAATTTCCCTCATTTTTTGGTTTTGTCTTTTCATGTCACCCCAAACTCTCCCTTCCCCCCCAGTGTCATCAGGTTTTATTTCCTTAACCTCTCCCCGGGGGGACATTCCTCTTAAACTCTGGAAAATTTGTTGCAAACCTTTTCCCCATTCTCTAGTTTCTTTAGTGCCCCGGGTAGGTTTTGGGTTTCCAAAAATGGTGCCCCATACTCCCAAAATGGGCCCAACGAAAAACGGGTACAGGGTCCTGAAAGTTCCTTAATGAGATGTCGGGAAAGCGTTCCGAGGGTTTTCTAGGGGCCCCCCAAGCCAGCAGTTATTTGGGTTTTATGTGCCCCTTCAGGAGATGTGGTGGGGGTTAATACCACCCAAAATTTTTTCTGATGAGGGGTTTTTAGTCCCTGGCCCCCTAGACTGTACTCTTTTTCTAGTCTTCTTTTTCCTTTCCCCAAACTTAATTTATTTTGCCTTGGTGGGGTTGAAAATCCCAAAAACCAATTTCCCGACCAGGGCCCCGCGCCCTTTTTGGAAAACCTTTTTTAGTTTTGCCTGGTCTTAATCGAATGAAAATTTTCCATCAACTTCAGTCATCTGCAAACAGGGGCACTTTGGAGTCTTTTCCTTCCATCATGCGTTCCAAAAAATACCCGAAAAAAGCAAATGGTCCCAGGGCTGACCCCTGTGGGGGCCCCCCCGGGTCCCCAGGGCCCACTCTGACAACCCCTTTCCACGTTTCCATGGGCTCCTGCTGTCTTCCCGACAAAATATTTTCCCGTATATTTTAGTGCCTTCCCCGTTATCCCCCGGGGGTCCCCAGTTTTTTCATAATTTTCCTTTTTGTGGAATTTTTTGTCAAAAAAGCCTTTTGGCCCCTAAAATTGTGCTGCGGCTTCTTTGCCCCTTTTCCCCCAATTTTTAAGACTTTTCATTTGGGGAGGGTTAAACTCAAGGAAACCAGTTGGCTGGGCCAGGCTTTTGTGTCCAGGTCTCCCTTTTTAGTCCTGCCTGAAACCCTCCGATTTTATTCTTCTTGTTTTAACTTCACATCGGGCCCCCCAAAAAAGGGCATTTCTGGTCTATTTCCCCTTTCCCTTTTGTATTTTCATATACCAAAACACAGGGCCTTTGGACCCACCCCTGTGGGAAACCCCCCTTGTCACGGGGCCATCTACACCTCGTCAAAATAACCCTGGGTCTCGTTGTTTCCTCCCCGTCATTATTCTCGATTATTGCAGTGGGCCCTTTTTGTTATGTGTGGGCCCGAACTCTAGCTTTTCAGAACCCCTTGTGAGGAACTGTTCCAAGCCCTTTTTGCATCCAAAAAAATGCAGTCCCCTTTTTCCCCCCCTCCCCTTGCTTAATTCTGTAAACCCTTTTCATAAAAAATTAGTAGTTTTTTGACACAGGGTTTTCCCCCCCTGAAAAAACCCTGTGGGCTCAAATTATACACTTGTTACTTTCCAGGGGGCTCTACCACCTCCTCCCGATGATCTTTTCCAAAGACCCTTTCATACTATCCACGTTTGTGATTTCAAGGGCTGTATTTAGGCCTCATGTCTGTCTCCCTTTTTTTAAAAAATTGGGGCTTTCAATTTTCCCTCTTTCCCTACCCCCGGGGGGTTGCCCCCGGGTTTTTAAAATTTTGTTTTGGGGGTCTTTGTTAACGGAAAACACAATATCTCTGCTCCCCCCTTTAAGGACCCTGGAGAGATGTTGTCTGGGCCCCCCCCCGCCTTTGATGTTTAAGTTCGATAAGGGAGGTTCTTCAACCCCCTCCTTGGTTGTATGTACCTCTCCCGCCCCTTTCTGGTGCACCCCCCCGCTTGATTTCCTGGGTCCCCACTGGTTTCCACTTAAATACTTCTTTTAAAAAATTTGTTGGCTCCCCGGGCTACCTTTCCCGGGCCCCTTTTTTTGTGAATTCCCCATACCCTTCCTAAGTTGATTCCTGGTCCCTTTACTATTTTTTTTTCCCCCTGATGTGGGCCCGTTTTCAACCGCTTTTGGGTTTTGTCTTTTCTTTCGATGCTATGTCATTTTTTTAATTTTCCGCTGAGTTTTCCCCTTTTTTCGGGGCATATGTTTCTGGCTCCCTTCCGGGTAAACTCTTTTTTTTTGAGTTCTCTGTCTTCTGTACCTTTTCCTTTTTTTAGTAAAACCTAGTTTTTTCCCCCAACACCCTTTGGGGGGAAACCAAAAGGGCTCTTTTTGGGTTCCCTTTCCCCTTATTTTTTTTTTTCCCTTGGGAAAAAAACCTCTCCCTGCCTCCCTTGGGATTTTGTTGCCACAAAATCCATAAATTTTTTTACTGGTTTTTTTGTCAGTTCCCTCTCCCCAAAGAATGTCTTTAAAAAAAAATTTTCAAGCCCCGAGTAGGGTTCCCCCCCTTTTTTTTTTTATTTTGGTTTTTTTTCCCCCCCATTCCCGCTTTCTCTTCCACTTGGGGGCTCAAATATGTAGTCCCAAGCACAGAACCCCCCTGAACACTACTCCCGGGGCCTTTCATAATGAACCCTCATGTCAGAATATCAAAGGGGAATACAAGGTCCAGTCTTGGGTGGTTTATCCTTCCTCTCCCCTCTGGGAGTGTCTCTAACATGGTTTATGGGTTTTCCATTTCCACATCCCAACTTGGGTCTCCCTGTTTCGGGGTCCCCCCGGGCTCCAGGTTTTCCCCGTCAAATTTCCCTTTTGACTGAAATCAACCCCTAAATACAACTTTGCTTTTCCCCCCTTTTGTGCTCTCCTGGCCCCCCTCGGCTGGTTTTTGTCCCCCCAAAACTTGTTTCTTCATCGTATTTTTCTCTGGGCCCCCTGCAGTTCTGTGGTGGGTTTTTTAAAATTACGCAATTATCACCTTTGTCCCCGAAAGGGGTTTTTCCTACTAAATAGTCCTTTTCCCCCTGTTGCCAAACCCTTCCTTCCATTTTCTCAAAATCCCACTGGGTTTTTAATGAGCATGCAAAAACCCCCTCCCCCTCTCCCCCCTGCTTTCCGAGGGTTTTATTCCGGGTGGGAAAGATTTTAATCTGTTATTAAACTGGTTTAGTTTTTTTTTTTGAGTGCTATTATGTTGGGGGTTTCCCCCTTGTTCTTTCATGCCAAATCCTCATACTTTTTTGTTATTCCCTCTGCACTTTTTATACACACCTTTAACTTCTTTTTTTTAAAAATTTTGGTTTTGAGAGGTGGATTGGGGGGTTTGGGGGAAATGGGAGACCTGAAAAGGAAAAAATGGGTGGTTGGGTGTGGGGGTGGGGTTTGTAAAGCAGTGGGGGGGGCATTGGATGTGGCATTTGGGGTTTTTTTGGTTTTTGTGTGTTTTGTTTTCACTGGGGTTGACCCGGTTTGGGGGGCTTCTATAGGAAAATTTTGAGGGGGGCGGATTTGATCTTCCTGTGTTGGGATCACCCGTCTGTCTTCCCCCATACCTTTTTTCCTCCTTTCACCTTTGTACCATTTTTCTCTGTTTCGCCTTTTTTGTTTTGTTCTGTAGCTGTCGAGATTTCTCCTTCCGTATCCCGGGAAAGTCCCCCTTTTTAAAGCTTTTTTCCTTTCAGGGTCCTGTTCCGAGTCGATTTTGTCTTTAAGGTCACTTTCACTGGCCGGGTTCTTTTTTTTACAAACCCCCCTATTCCCAAAAATTTTTTCCGGGTGGGTTCATGTCGTCTTTCCCATTGTTTCATGATGCTTTCAATTTTTTTTTTTTCCCCCCGTTTTCTTGTTTATATTTTCCCCTTCAAAATTCCCGGAAACCCATGCACAAAGACTGACCCCACCCCTTTTATTCTCCCCTGCTATCCCCGTGTATCCCCCCATTCAATTTTTTTCCTCCATTTTCAGCTTTTCCTTTCTTTAGTTTTTTGCTAGCTAATGTTCTTGGGCTCAGTGGCCCCGTCATTTTTCCCCTTTTCGGCTTTTCCCCGGGGTTGCTGTGGTCTGGGTTAAGGGGTTCCCCATAAGCTTTTCTCTTTTATTTACTTAAAATGCTTTACATAAATTTGCTCCTTCTTTCCCCACAGTCCCCCCAAATTTTGGCTGAGGTAGCAGTCCTGTTGTCCCTCCCCAAAAAGTTTTTTATTTCTTTTGGGGTTTCAATTTTTCAGTTCCTCTTTTAAACCTGTTCCCCGGCCCCTTGGCCCCCCCCTTTTACTTGCACCTCCACTTTGCTTTTCCCTGTCTATCCTCTCTTTCCTTC
Source organism: Cherax quadricarinatus (assembly GCF_026875155.1). NCBI lineage: Eukaryota > Metazoa > Arthropoda > Malacostraca > Decapoda > Parastacidae > Cherax > Cherax quadricarinatus. The sequence continues at coordinate 6,147,847 of NC_069448.1, forward strand.
TATGCTAAAAATTTTTCTAGTGTTTTTCCCATTCTTTTTTCCCCCTTTTTTGAGCTCTGCTGCCCCAAACTTCCCTTTGGGGTTTTCCCCCTCCCTTTCCCTTTGGTTTTTTTTTGTTGCTCTCTGGCAACCCTTTTTGTTTTTTCCTGATTGCCTGAGAGTGGAAAACCCAAAGAAAATTTTGTAGTTAAAGGGGAGATTTTGGGGATGGCGAGTGTGGAAAGGGGGGGTTTTTTGGGGGAACTGTGGCTATTTTTGGGGGGAGTGTGGGGGGGGGAAATGGGAAGGGAGGAGAAAAAAAAGGGGGGGAGTGGGAGAGGGAGAGGGGAAAAGGGGGGAGAGGTGGGGAAAGGGGGGGGTGAAAGAGGGGAGGGGGAGGGATCAGGGGAAGGAGTGAATGTCAGTGGGGGGGGGGGAGTGTGGGGATTGGCCCAATTTTGTGTATGTTTTGTGTGTGTGTTTAATGTTTTGGTGTGTGTGTGTTTTGTGTGTGTGGTGTGTGTGGGTGTGGTGTGTTTTGGGGGTTGTGTTGGGTGTGTTTTTTTGTGTTTGTGTTTTGTTTGTGTGGTGTTTTGTGTGTTTTGTGTGTGTTTTGGTTGTGTTTTTGTTGTGTGTGTTTGTGTGTGTGTTTGGTGTTTTGTGTGTTTTTGTGTGTGTGTTGTGTGGTTGTTTGGTGTTGGGTTTTGTGTGTGTGTTTGTGTGTGGTGTTTTTGTGTGGGTGGGTTTTGGGGTGGTTTGTGTGTTTGTTTTGTGGTGTTGTGTGTGTTTTGTTTGTGTTGGGGTGTTGTGTGGTGTGTTGTGTTTTGTGGTTTTGTGGTGTGTTGTGTGTGTGTTGTGTGTTTGGGTTGTGGTTTTTTGTTGTGTGTTGTTTTGTTGTGTTTTGTGTGTGTTATGTATCACCTAGTTGAAATGCCTAGTTGAGGTTGCAGGGGCAGCCCAAGCCCTTTGGCCCCCCCTTTTTCACTGGTCCGTTTCTAGGTCAACCCCTCCCTAACCATGAAACTTTATCGTACCTCTGCTTTTAAAACTATGTATGGAACCTGACTCCACACATCCCTTCCCCCAAACTATTCCCCCTTTCCCGGGCTACTCCCGGGGTGGAAGAAATTTCTTCCTAACAACCCCCTTTTATTCATCTGTTTTCTTCAACTTCCAAAATGTTCCCCCTTTTTTAAAGTGGGCCCAGGGCTTGGAACATCCCGTCTTTGTCCACCTTGTCAATTTTCCCCCAGTATTTTTTTAAGTCGTTTATCATGTCCCCCCTATCTCTTTCCCGTCCCCCATGTGTCAGGTTTTATTTCCTTTTAACCCTCCTCCCCATAGGACATACCTCTTAGCCTTTGGGGCTTTCTTGTTGCAAACCTTTGCACTTTCTCTAGTTTCTTGACGTGCTTGACTAGGTGTGGATTCCAAACTGGTGCTGCATACTCCAATATGGGCCTGACATAGATGGTATACAGAGTCTTAAACGAATCCTTACTGAGGTATCGGAACGCTATCCGTAGGTTTGCCAGGCGCCCGTATGCTGCAGCAGTTATCTGATTGATGTGCGCCTCAGGAGATATGCTCGGTGTTATACTCACCCCCAGATCTTTTTCCTTGAGTGAGGTTTGCAGTCTTTGGCCATCTAAACTATATTGTGTCTGCGGTCTTCTTTGCCCTTCCCCAATCTTTATGACTTTGCATTTGGCAGGGTTAAATTCAAGGAGCCAGTTGCTGGACCAGGCTTGTAGCCTGTCCAGGTCTCTTTGTAGTCCTGCCTGATCCTCGTCCGATTTGATTCTTCTCATTAACTTCACATCATCTGCAAACAAGGACACTTCTGAGTCTATCCCTTCCGTTATGTCGTTAGGTCCATACTGGAGTATGCAGCACCAGTGTGTGTGTGTGTGTGTGTGTGTGTGTGTGTGTGTGTGTGTGTGTGTGTGTGTGTGTGTGTGTGTGTGTGTGTGTGTGTGTGTGTGTGTGTGTGTGTCACGTGCACTCGCCTAATTGTGACTGCAGGGGTCGAATCACACCTCCTGGCCCCACCTCTTTGCTAGTCACTACTAGGTCACTCTCTCCCCACTCCAAAAGGCTTATCATACCTCTTCTTAAAGCTATGTATGGATCCTGCCTCCACTACTTCACTCTCCAGATTTCTCCACTTTCTGACAACTCTAAGTTAAAAAAAATACTTCCTAACATCCCTATGACACATCTGGGTTTTCAACTTCCAGTTGCATTCCCTTGTTCCTGTGTCCCATTTTTGAAACATTCTAGCCCTGTCCACCTTGTCAATTCTTCTCAGTATTTTATACATCATTATCATGTTCCTCCTATCCTCTAGTGTCATCAGATTTAGTTCCCTTAACCTGTTTGCAACAGGACTAGTCCTGTTGCAAACTTTTGCACTTTCTCCAGTTTCTTGATGTTTTTGACCAGATTTGGGTTCCACACTGGTGCTGCATACTCCAGTATGGACCTAACGTACATGGTGTACAGTGTCATGAATGACTCCTTCTTTAGACGCCAAAATGCTTTTCTTAGGGTTGCCAGGTACCCATATGCTGCAGCAGCCATTTGGTTGATGTGCACCTCAGGAAATGTGCTTGAATAAGTTTAGCAACGTTTGAGCTCCTAGGCTGTACTCTGTCTGCAGTCTTCTTTATCTTTTCCCAAACTTCATGACTTTGCACTTGCTGAGGTTAAACTCCAGGAGCCATTTGTCAGACCAGGCTTGCAGTCTGTCCAGATCTTCTTGTAGGCTTACTTGATCCTCATCCACTTGTATTGTCCTCATTAGCTCTACATTGTCTGCAAAGTGGGACACCTCTGAATCTATCCCTTTTGTCAAGTCATTCGCATATGACATGGACAAAATTACCTAGGACTGACCCTTGTGGAACCCCACTTTGACACCTTGTTGTGTACCAACACACATTGTTTCCTTCCTGTCAGGTATTCCCTGATCCATTGTAGTACTTACCCTGCTATTGCTGCCTGCTCCTCTAACTTTTCAACCAGTCTCTTGCGGTACTGTGTCATAAACTTTCTTGCAGCCCAAGAAGATACAATCTACCCATTCCACCCCCCTCCTCATCCCTACCTCTACCTCTCTCTCTCTCTCTCTCTACCTCTACCCCTCCCTCCTCTCTCTCTCTCTCTCTCTCTCTCTCTCTACCCCTCCCTCTCTCTCTCTACCCCTCCTCTCTCTCTCTACTACCCCCCCTCTCTCTCTCTTCTCTACCTCTCTCTCTCTCTTTCTCTACCTCTCTCTCTCTCTTCTCTACCTCTCTCTCTCTCTCTCTCTCTCTTTCTCTACCTCTCTCTCTCTCTCTCTACCTCTCTCTCTCTCTCTACCTCTCTCTCTCTACCTCTACCCCCTCTCTCTCTACCTCTACCCTCTCCCCTCTCTACCTCTACCCCTCTCTCTCTCTACCTCTACCCCTCTCTCTCTCTACCTCTCTCTACCTCTCTCTCTCTCTCATCTTACTTCTGTTACCTTATTGTAGGATTCCAAAAGTTTTGTGATGCAGGAGTTTCCCTCCCTGAAGCCAAGCTGACTGCCATGTATGAGCCCATTCCTTTCTAGGTGCTCCACAACTCTTCTGATTTTCTCCATAACTTTACATACTATACATGCCAGCAAACACAGGTCTATGGCTTAGTGTTGCACGTCTGTCTCCTTTCTTAAAAATTGGGATTACGTTTGCTGTCTTCCACACCTCAGGCAGCTACCCAGTTTCTGTCTGTGGGGATATTTGCTGTTTGGAAGGACATCTGAACTGTCTCTATCACTTGTCTCTGGCAAGACAGTGATAGAGTGAATGATGGTGATAGTGTTTCTTTTTTGGGTCACCCTACCTCAGTGGGAGATGGCCAGTGTTAAAACACACACACACACAGTATATATAGGCTAGCTAGACTTGAGTCTGGGGATGGGAATGAAGGTACCTGCACTCTGAAGAAGGGGACGGGGATGCTACAATTCGAGAGTAATCTGACATATCAGCACACTTCTGGAAAGATGGCTGCTGAATGAATGATGGTGAATGTGCTTTCCTCTTTGGATCACCTGTCTTGGGTTAAACAAAATTTTATCAAAATGTAGGTAAAATTTTTATAAACTCAGCTCACACAGCTGTTATTGTATTATCATGCAATGAACAGTTTATTATTTTTCTTGAAACAATCTGTAATAATTTTTATTATAAATGCATGAGCTAATGCTGTTCATTTTCCAAATTAGAAAACCCCAAAAAACATTAATCCACTAAAACATTTATACAAAGCACTGATAATCCCTTGTCCCTTCAAAATACAGAACAAGTGAACTGAGAATTAAAATACATGATACATTAAATAATAAGTTAATATGGTAATGCACAATGAGATCAACAATTATCACATTTCTATTGCACTTATACTTGCATGCAGATCTAAACTAGACCTGCCTTTATAGTGTTTGTAATACAGCTCAATAGCAAGAGATTCTCTGAGGTTCCAATGATATGGTGAAGTTCTATGTACTGCATATTTGTAACAAGTGGTACAAACAAAGTTGTCTGTGTGTGTATTTGTGAATGAGTAGTTTCCTCCATAAGCAATAAAGGAAAAGGAAAAAATTAAATAGTGAAATATTTACTGAGTGCATACAAAAGACACACACTACTTTTTATTTTGTTCCTAATGACTCACTGTCTCCAAGGGTGGATATTGAGGAGTAAAATGAGGCATACATTTCTAGCATTTGAAAGTGACAGTATGCTTCAAGAGCTCAGCTAACTCAAAAGAATGAGTGTAAATATTTCAATATAATCAACATGAGCAAACCTTGATATGAGACAGTTTATCTGGAGATAACTGTTGCTTCTTCCTTGAGGAGTGCCACAACTATGCACTGAGCAATGATCAAGTTACAATGTTGCTTCATTTTCTAAAGTACAATCCACCCCTGGACTCTCTCATGTGTAATCTTCAACTTTTGTAACTTATACAACTCAGGCTCCTGCAGATTAAATCTTCATCTGAAATCATTTTTGTTACACTGACTTATAATTTTTAAGCAATAGTGAAAAAGAATGAGTGTAATAAATAATTAAATATAAGACAACTCATTCAGCTCATTTATCAATTTATGCTCAATTTTTTTTTTATTTTAAATCACCAGGAATACAAACTCTTCAGATCACTTCACACTGGACGACTACTACTTCTTGTTTTATAGTGTCTTTTTCATTCCAGCATGAAGCTAAACACGTAAATACAGCCACTGTGCCAAACTCCAGTGGAGTACCCTGTACCCCAGGCACTCTGAGGTGAAGGACCAGCTGTGGTGTGATCTGCATCTCAAAGACCATATTCCCTCCACAGAACTGACATTTGGTAGCCACTTCAGTCGCACCAGGTGGGTGTAACCACAGTGGTGATGCACCTTCTTCTCGACAGTACCTACAATGAATATTTTTGGTCCTTTAGTGTATGCAAAAAAAAAAAATTATTATTACTGTAGATAATTTTTTTTTTTTTTGTGCATTTTTGAAGGGTGTGTACACCGGATTTGCCAAAATGCTGGAAAACTGAATAATTTTTTTTTTCTACATATTCCTCTATAGTATTTTGGCCATACCTTTTTAAATATCATTTACATTTAATATTATAAGGTAGTAGGTTGGTAGACAGCAACCATTCGGGGAGGTACTACCGTCCTACCAAGCGAGTGTAGAAAGGAAGCCTGTATTTGTTTTACATGATGGTAGGACTGCTGGTGTCTTTTTTCTGTTTCATAAACGTGCAATTTTTCAGGTATGTCTTGATACTTCTACTTACACTTAGGTCACACTACACATATACACGTTTATGTATACAAACTCATGTGAGTTTTCTTTGATTTTATCTTAATAGTTCTTGTTCTTATTGCATGTATAGTTCCTTCATATAAAGGGAAAGGGGACAAAAGAGATTGTAAAAATTATAGGGGAATAAGTTTACTGAGTATACCAGGAAAAGTGTACAGTAGGGTTATCACTGAAAGAATCAGAGGTAAGACACAGAGTAGGACTGCAGATGAGCAAGGAGGCTTTAGAGTGGGTAGGGGATGTGTAGATCAAATGTTTACATTGAGGAATATATGTGAACAGTATTTAGATAAAGGTTTTCATTGCATTTATGGATTCAGAAAAGACATATGATAGAGTGGATAGGGGAGGAATGTGGCAGATGTTGCAAGTAAAGTATGGAATAGGTAGTAAGTTACTAAATGCTGTAAAGAATTTTTATGAGGATAGTGAGGCTCAGGTTAGGGTGTGTACAAGAAAGGGAGATTACTTCCCAGTAAAAGTAGGTCTTAGACAGGGATGTGTAATGTCACCATGGTTGTATAATACAGTGGAACCTCTACTTGCGAGCGTGTCCACATGCGAGTTTTTCCAAATACGAGCAGTCGATGGGTCGATTTTTTGCTTCCATATGCGAGCAAAATTTCCACAAACGAGCAGACCTCAAGGCAGGTTCCTTGACACTGGTGAGGGACTCTTGCTCTTGATCTCGGGAATTGTATCTCATTTGTTTGTTGGACTATCTTATTGAAACTTGGGCAATGTATGATGGAAAGATGCTTCTTAACGTACACCAAAAATTAAAGAAATCTAAGCATAAATAATGGAGTTCACTTCTCAGCAATTAGCCACCCCTTTGCGGTAATTTCGAATGGTTTTTATGGTTGTATTCTCATTTTTTTGGTCTCATTTGATAGAATGGAGATATATTACAGAAATTGATATGATTTTAATTGCTTTCACGACGAAAAGTACCATGAAATAGAGCTCAACCTAGGAGAAATGGTCCATTGCTTGGCTGTTTCAGAGTAAACAAATGACGTCACTGTCCATTCCAATATGCAGTCATGAATGGGTTGACATTATTTACACAATTATTGCAATAAGGTATAACAGTAAATCTTATATTTTTTGTGTGAATAAAAATTACAATTTATATAATAATAATAATAATAATATGTATAATAATAATATGTATAATAATAATACATATAATAATAGAATAATAATAGTATAATAATAATACGTATAATAATAATAGTACAGTGGACCCCCAGTTAACGATATTTTTTCACTCCAGAAGTATGTTCAGGTGCCAGTACTGACCGAATTTGTTCCCATAAGAAATATTGTGAAGTAGATTAGTCCATTTCAGACCCCCAAACATACACGTACAAACGCACTTACATAAATACACTTACATAATTGGTCGCATTCGGAGGTAATCGTTATGCGGGGGTCCACTGTATAATAATATAATACAATAACAATCATAACAATAATATGTATAACAATAATACATGAAGGTAAACCTTACCTAACCTAACTAGTAGGTTGGTAGACAGCAACCACCCAGGGAGGTACTACCATCCTGCCAAATGAGTGTAAAACGAAAGCCTGTAATTGTTTTACATGATGATAGGATTGCTGGTGTCCATTTTTCTGTCTCATAAACATGCAAGGTTTCAGGTACGTCTTGCTACTTCTACTTACACTTAGGTCACACTACACATACACGTACAAGCATATATATACACACCCCTCTGGGTTTTCTTTCTAGTTCTTGTCCTTGTTTATTTCCTCTTGACTCCATGGGGAAGTGAAACAGAATTCTTCCTCTGTAAGCCATGCGTGTTGTAAGAGGCGACTAAAATGCCAGGAGCAAGGGGCTAGTAACCCCTTCTCCTGTATACATGTATATTACTAAAGTTAGGAGGAGGTGCAGGATTACCAAAACTGTTGTCCAGAGGGCTGAGGAAGGGTTGTTGAGGTGGTTCGGACATGTAGAGGGAATGGAGCGAAACAGAATGACTTCAAGAGTGTATCAGTCTGTAGTGGAAGGAAGCGGGGTAGGGGTCGGCCTAGGAAAGGTTGGAGGGAGGGGTAAAGGAGGTTTTGTGTGCGAGGGGCTTGTGCTTCCAGCAGGCATGCGTGAGCGTGTTTGATAGGAGTGAATAGAGACAAATGGTTTTTAATACTTGACATGCTGTTGGAGTGTGAGCAAAGTAACATTTATGAAGGGGTTCAGGGAAACCGGCAGGCCGGACTTGAGTCCTGGAGATGGGAAGTACAGTGCCTGCACTCTGAAGGAGGGGTGTTAATGTTGCAGTTTAAAAACTGTAGTGTAAAGCACCCTTCTGGCAAGACAGTGATGGAGTGAATGATGGTGAGAGTTTTTCCTTTTGGGCCACCCCGCCTCGGTGGGATATGGCCAGTGTGTTGAAAGAATAATAATACATATATAATAATAACCTAGGTAGTAGGTTGGTAGACAGCAAACACCCAGGGAGGTACTACCGTCCTGCCAAGTGAGTGTAAAACGAAAACCTGTAATTGTTTTACATGATGGTAGGATTGCTGGTGTCCTTTTTTCTGTCTCATGAACATGCAAGATTTCAGGTACGTCTTGCTACTTCTACTTACACTTAGGTCACACTACACATACATGTACAAGCATATATATACACACCCCTCTGGGTTTTCTTCTATTTTCTTTCTAGTTCTTATTCTTGTTTATTTCCTCTTATCTCCATGGGGAAGTGGAACAGAATTCTTCCTCCGTAAGCCATGCATGTTGTAAGAGGCGACTAAAATGCCAGGAGCAAGGGGCTAGTAACCCCTTCTCCTGTATAAATTACTAAATTTAAAAAGAGAAACTTTTGTTTTTCTTTTCGGGCCACCCTGCCTCAGTGGGATACGGCCGGTTTGTTGAAAGAAAGAATATAATAATAATGTACTACATATAATAATTATAATAATAGACAGCTTCAAAAGGCCATCACTAGATAGCAGTGATTACCACAACAAAGAGGGAGCGGTTGTGGCCGCCTCCACTTGTTACATAATGACATATTTTCTTCATTCTAGAGTATACAGTGGACCCCCGGTATACGATATTAATCCGTTCCCAAGAGCTCATCGTATGCCAAAATTATCGGAAGGTGAATTAATTTTCCCCATAAGAAATAATGGAAATTAAATTAATCCGTGCAAGACACCCAAAAGTACTATGAAAAAAAAAGTTTTACCACATGAAATATTAAGTTTAATGCATACAAACTGAAGAAGACATGCACAGTTAGTACTACTCTACTAACAATAGAATACATGACACTTACCTTTAATGAAGATCTGGTGACGATTGATGGGATGGGAGGAGGGGAGAGTGTCGAACTTATTGTTTAGAAGGGGAATCCCCTTCCATTAGGACTTGAGCTAGCAACTCCTTTTCTGGGGTTACTTCCCTTCTTCTTTTAATGCCACTAGGACCAGCTTAAGTCACTGGACCTCTGTCACACAACAAATCTGTCCGTAGAGCTCTGTACCTCCCGTTCCCTTACGATTTGTCTAAAATGGGCCACAACACTGTCATTGTAATAGCCACCAGCACGGCTTGCAATAGCTGTGTTAGGGTGATTTTCATCCATAAAGGTTTGCAGTTCAACCCACTTTGCACACATTTCCTTAATTTTTGAAGTAGGCACAATGGATTCCACAACTGGCATAGGCTTCTCAGGGTTAGCCCCAAACCCTTCAAAATCTTTCTTAATTTCCATACTAATTCTCACCCTTTTTACCACAGGGTTGGCACTAGAAGCTTTCTTGGGGCCCATGGTGACTTATTTTGCAGAAACAAGCACCAAAAATACTGTGATAATATGGAATGTACCGAATGTATGCTTAGATGCAAGCACACTGGCTGGCTTGTAAACACTGGCACTCAGGTGGACACGTCCCGGACAAATCATGTGTGGTGGGTTTTTTAACGAGTGGCGAGGCAAAATTTTGGCGTTAAAATGTATCGAAACACCAAATTTAACGTATACCGATGCCATCGAATACCGGGGGTCCACTGTATATCATGTTTCTATGTTATTTATATTGTTTGTTATGTCAAATTAGATGAACTGTGATATATAAATAAGCTGTATAGATGATATTAGCGAAATTATTCATGAAGTATTTTGCCCGTCTCCAGACAAACTCTCGTCCACCGCCGACACCGCCCATACCACTACATGAATGACATTTTATTCATTTTAGCATATATATCATGTTTCTATGTTATTCATATTGTTTGTTATGTCATATTAGATTAACTGTGATATATAAAGAAGCCATATAGATGATATTAGTGAAATTATTCATGAAGTATTTTTTCCCAGTCTCCAGACAAACTCGTCCACCACCAACACCACCCATACCACTACATGAATGACATTTTATTCATTCTAGAGTATATATCATGTTTCTATGTTATTCATCTTGTTTGTTATGTCATATTAGATTAACTGTGATATATAAATAAGCCGTATAGATGATGATAGTGAAATTATTCATGAAGTATTTTGCCCAGTCTCCAGACAAACTTGACCACCGCCGACACCGCCCATACCACTACATGAATGACATATTTTATTCATTTTAGAGTATATATCAGGTTTCTATGTTATTTATATTGTTTATTATGTCATATTAGATGAAATGAGATAGATAAATAAGCTGTAGAGTTGATATTAGCAAAATTATTGAAGTACAGAATTCCACTGGAACAGATTAATTGCATTTCAGTTAATTTAAATGAGAAAAACTGACTCTGCAAACGAGCAAATCCAGTTGCGAGCAAGGTCATGGAACAGATTAAACTCGCAAGTAGAGGTTCCACCGTATATTTATATATGGGGTTGTAAAAGAAGTAAATGCTAGGGTGTTGGGGAGAGGGGTGGGATTAAATAATGGGGAATCAAATACAAAATGGGAGTTGACACAGTTACTTTTTGCTGATGATACTGTGCTTATGGGTTCTAAAGAAAAGTTGCAAAGGTTAGTGGATGAGTTTGGGAGGGTGTGTAAAGGTAAAAAGTTGAAAGTGAACATAGATAAGAGTAAGATGATGAGGGTATCAAATGATGTAGATAAAGAAAAATTGGATATCACATTGGAGAGAGGGAGCATGGAAGAAGTGAATGTTTTCAGATATTTGGGAGTTGACTTGTCAGTGAATGGGTTAATGAAAGATGAGTTTAGCCATAAAACTGATTAAGGGAAAAGGTGAGTGGTGCATTGAGGTATCTGTAGAGACAAAAAAAATGTTATCCATGGAGGCAAAGAAGGGAATGTACAAAAGTACAGTGGTACCAACACTTATATAGGTGTGAAGCTTGGGTTGCAAATGCTGCAGCTAGGAGGAGGCTAGAGGCAGTGGAGATGTCCTGTCTAAGGGCAATAGTTAGTGTAAATATTATGCAGAGAATTCAGTGTGGAAATTAGGAGGTGTGGAGTTACTAAAAGTATTAGAGGGCTGAAGAGGGTTGTTGAGGTGGTCTGGTCATTTATAGAGAATGGATTAAAGTAGAATGACTTGGAGAGCGTATAAATCTGTAAGGGAAGGAAGGTGGGGTAGGGGTCGTCCTCGAAAAGGTTGGAGGGAGGGGGGGTAAAGGAGGTTTTGTGGGTGAGGGGCTTGGACTTCCAGCAAGCATGTGTGAGCATGTTAGAAAGGAGTGAATGGAGACGAATGGTTTTTGGGACCTGATGAGCTGTTGGAGTGCGAACAGGGTAATATTTTGTGAAGGAATTCAGGGAAACCAGTTAGCTGGACTCGAGTCCTGAAAATGGCAAGTACAATGCCTGCACTTTAAAGGGGGGTTTGGGATATTGGCAGTTTGGAGGGACTTCTGAACTGTCATATCTGAGTGCCTCTGCAAAGACAGTGATTATGTTTGAGTGAGGTGAAAGTGTTGAATGATAATGAAAGTATTTTCTTTTTGGGGATTTTCTTTCTTTTCGGGTCACCCTTCCTCGGTGGGAGACAACTGACATGTTAAAAAAAAAAAAAAATTGTAAGACAATGTTTAGAAAAGAGTTTGGGGGTATAGGAAATAAAATAATTTTTTTTTTACAACATACAATCACATGCAATCAGAAAATACCCATCACAAGAAAAACAAATAGATTTTTTGTACCGGTGAATGATGATGAAAGTTTTTCTTTTTCGGGCCACCCTGCCTTGGTGGGAGACTGCTGATGTGTTAATAAAAAAAAAAAATTTCATTCATTGTAATATGTTAACTTTTTATGAAGGGTATTTTCTTTTTGACTGGCACATGAACCTAACATGAAAACACACCAAAGCATTTTGCATGAATTCACTTATTTTTTGTACGATACTGTGGTGCGTGTGTAATGAGTACATTTTATAAACAGTGCTATAAGAATATGATAAAATAATAAAATGAATATGGTCTTGTTTCAAATACAGTGGAGCCCCGCCTTACGATGGCATTGCGTTACAATAAATCCGCCATACAATACATTTTAACGCAAAAATTTTGCCTCGCCTCACGCTAAAAAACTAGCCTTATGGGATTCGTCCAGGAAGCATCCCACGTGTGGCCTCAGCACCAGTGTTTACAAGACAGCCAGTGCAGTCGCATCTACACATACATTCGGTACATTTCACATTATCCCAGTGTTTTTAGTGCTTGTAACTGCAAAATAAGTCACCATGGACCCCAAGAAAGCTTCTAGTGCCATCCCTGTGGTAAAAAGGGTGAGAATTAGTATGGAATTGAAAAAAGAGATTAAGGAAATGTGTGCAAAGTGGCTTGAAGTGCAAACCTTTATGGATGAAAATCACCCTCACACAGCGATTGCAAGCCGTGCTGGTGACTATTACAATCACAATGTTGTGAACCACTTTAGACAAATCGTAAAGGAACGAGAGGTATAGAGCTCTATGGACAGATATGTTGTGCGACAGAGGTCCAGTGACTCTCAAGCTGGTCCTAGTGGCATTAAAAGAAGAAGGGAAGTAACCCCGGAAAAGGACTTGATACCTCAAGTCCTAATGGAAGGGGATTCCCCTTCTAAACAACAACAACTTCCACACACTCCCCTCCTCCCATCCCATCAATCATCACCAGATCTTCAATAAAAGTAAGTGTTATGTATTCTATTCTTAGTAGAGTATTAACTGTGCATGTCTTCTTCAGTTTGTGTGTATTAAAATTAATATTTCATGTGGTAAAAAAAATGTTTTCATACTTTTGGGTGTCTTGCACGGATTAATTTGATTTCCATTATTTCTTATGGGGAAAATTAATTCGCCTTACGATAATTTCAGCATACAATGAGCTCTCAGGAATGGATTAATATCATAAGGCAAGGGTCTACTGTATTACTCAATTTCATTTTCATAAGAAGAATGAAGAGGTTTAAGTGCATTGATATAAGCTCTCAAGATGATTACCAACAAAAAATCTTATTTCACACATACAAAATAGAATTAATTAAATTATGAATAATTGCCAAAATTATTACTTATTTATTTTTGTGCCTTATATCTAACACTGCTAACTGCATAACTGCACTGACAAATGAAAAAAAATAGCTTATTTTTGCTGTCCTAGGAAACTCCCCAACACGCTCTAACACTGGCTTCTTTGTGTCACCATGTGGAGACTATGTGGTAGTTGACTGCAAGACCAAGACAGCAGTTTTCCTATACCTTTGATATACCTTTGAAGAGTTTCAAGAGTTTCACTACTCTCGGAGCCGGGCCATGGGCCAGGCTCGTCTGGTGCTCACCTGGTCAACCAGGCTCTTGCTGCTGGATGCCCGCTGCCCCACATATTCATCACAGCCTGGTTGATTTGACACCTGGTAAAGTTGCATGTCCAGTTTCCTCCTGAAGATTTTTACACTTGTTCCAGCCATGTTTCTGATATCTCCTGATAAGATGTTGAAAAGTCTGGGACCCCAGATGTTAATACAGCATTCCTTTATTGTCCCCACCACATCCCTGCTCCTCACTGGGTTTATTTTACACTTCTCCCATATCTCTCACTCCAATATGTTGTTATGGCAGTGTGCAGATTTGGGACCAGACCCTCAAGTACTTTCCAGGTATATATTATCATATATCTCTCTCTCTCCTTCACTCCAATGAGTACATGCTCAAGACTTGAAGGCATTCCCAGTAATTTAGGTGCTTCACTGGCTCAATGTGAGCCATAAACGATCACTGTATTTGTTCCAGCACTGATATTTCTCCTGCTTTGAACGTGGCCGTCAGCACTGAGCAATATTCTAAATGAGGGAGCACTAGCGACTTGAAGAGTGTCATCATTGGCATTATTTCCCTTGCTTTGAAAGTTCTCAATACCCACCTTGTCATCTTCCTGGCTGTCGTGATCTTTGTCTTGTTATGGTCTTAAAAGAAAGGTCAGCTGACATAATTATTCCCAGGTCTTTTACATGTTCCTTTTTTTCTATTTGGTGACCCTCTTAAGTTTTGTTTATAGTGTTCCTTTTGAGTTCTTCATTCTTTCCATTCCTAAACAGCTGGAACTCATCACCATTGAATGTCATGTTGCTCTCCACTGCCCACTGGAAAACCCTGCTGATGTCTTCCTGTAATTTTTCGATGTCCTCTACCACAATGACTTTCATGCTTATTTTAGGATCATCTGTAAATAATGAAACAAAAGTGTGACAGGGATTTTTATCTATGTCTGCTATGAGAATGAGAAACAGCAGAGGCATCAGGACAGTGCCTTGGGGCACTGAGCTTTTGACCTCACTTATGCTGGATCTTGCCCTGTTCACTACTACTATTTGTCTTCTGTTTTGTGCTCTGCCTACCTTCCCCGTAATGCCCATGGCCCTCATTTTGTGAGCTATCACTCCATGATCGCATTTGTCAAACGCCTTTGCAAAATTTGTGTAAACATATCTGCATTTTGGTTGTCTTCCAATGCCTCCGTAACTCTGTCATAATGGTTCATTAGCTGCAACAGGCATGTTCATCCTGTTCTAAAACCAGGCTGGTTCAGGTTATGCTATTTGTGCTGGTCTATGAAATTTGTAATCTGCAGTCTCGTCACTCTTTCGAAGATTTTTATGATGTGACGAGTTAGAGCTACTGGTCTGTAATTTTTAGTTAGTGTTCTACTACCTCCCTTATGATCACTGATTACACAACATTTTGCCAGATCAAATATGATCTTCAAATAATACTACACAATAAATAATCAAGAGCTAAATAATCAAAGATCTACCTTATTATTACTATTATTATTATTATAATTATCATCATTCATTATTGCTGTTATTGCTATACAGTATTCAAAAAAGAAGGGCTAAGCCCCTGTGAGTCAGCAGCTACACACAAAAAGCATCTGGGATTATTAAATGCAATATTGTGTGTACTGAATGTAATGAAGGACACATTCCTTTATACGATAAAACTGCTGAAATTTAAACACCTTGATATTATTAACACTAATACTAGACAGTTATTAATCACATACCTGAGTACCTGATGGGGACTACGAGAAATTCTCTTTTTGAACTTGTGAAGTAAAACATCTCCGTGAATGGCAACATCTTTTTCATACACTCCATCTCCCTTCCCTTCAGCTCCCGCAGCAATCTCCTTGATTGTTATTAATAGTTTAGATGCATGGCTAGAACTAATAAATCATTAAAGCAAGTAAAAAAACTTTTTTGCTATGACCCAAGAAAAAAAAACCAAGAAAAGAAAGGAAAAAAAGTAAATAATGATGTAAAAAACCCTTTACCATCTCCTACTTTTTATAATCATACATCAATAAACTACCCTCCCCAACAAGTGTGCAGTTTAAAACACAATTCAGAGGGACCCGTGAGTTTGCAACAACCCCAATTTTCATAAAAGCAATGTTTTTCCCCCCAAACCTCAGGAAACAAGTAAATTTAAAGGAAGGGGCCTGTGAAAAGGTTTGGGGGGGGGGAGAAATTATTCGGGGAATACTTTGGACTGGGGCCCTTGTGTAAATTTCTCTAAAGAGGCCCCATAGCCACACCATTTTATTTAGATTTACCTTTTTTTTTTGCAATTTGTAATTTCAACTTTTTTTTAGTTTTTTTTGGAAAAAATAATTATGAAAAAACTCACTTAAGATTGAAGGCCCCCATTTCCTGCCCCCGGGGGCCCAAACAAAAAAAGTTTTTGTTCTCCCTTCCCCAAAAATTTCTCTTTTTGGGCCTAAATTTAAAAGGGGATTCCCTGAAACTCCTCATTAAATCTTACCTTGCTCACTTTATAACAGCATGAAAAGCCATAAAAAACCCTTATTTTCCCCCCACTCTCTAGGGTTCTAACAAGCTCTTGGAAACCGTTGGATACTTTTAACCCTCTTCCCCCCAGTCTTTCTTCGGATTAACCCCTTTCTGCCACCCTAAAATCTACATCCTTTTGGGTTTTTTATTCTGGGGCACTGTCCCCAAAAAATCCCCCAAAATTTTCCAAACCCCCTCATCAATTTCTTTGAATAATTTTTGGAAACCCTCTACCCTTTTTTATGTTTTGGGAATTTCTGCAAAATTATTCACACCAAAATATTGCTCTAAAAATCCTATTTAACAAACTCTAGCAGCCTCCTTGCTGCAATATTTAAAGCCCTTGTTTCACCCCACTTAAAAGTTTTGGTAATATCCCTTTCCCTCCTTAGCCTTTTTTCCCAAAGTTTTCCCCAAAAAACAATACCTATTTTTTTTTATTTTTATTTTATTACCCAAAATTGGGCCCGATTCCCCCCAGGCGGGGGGCCCCCGAAAAAAAAAAATTTTTCTCCCTCTTTCCCACTCCATCACTGTCTTGCCAAAAGGGGTTTGTTTTTTAAAACTACGTTTTTAAATTTGAAACATTAAAACCCCCCCTTCAGGTGCGGCATTGTACTTCCCATCTCCAGGCCCTAAAGTGGGGCCTCCCGGTTTCCTGAACCCCTTTCTTTAAATTTTTCCCTTTCCCTCACACTCCAAAAGATGTCAAGTAAAAAAAAACCATTTTTTCCCCAAATTAACTCCTTAAAACCCACGCTACGGGGCCTGCTGGGAAGTCCAAGCCCTCGCACAAAAAACCCCCCTTTTAAACCCACCCCTTTCCAAAACCCTTCCTAGGCCGACCCCTACCCCCCTTTCCCCTTCCAAAACGACTGATCCCACTTTTGAAGTCATTCTTTTTCGCTCCATTCTCTCTACGTCCGAACCCCCTCAAAAAACCCTTCCCTAGCCCTCTGGACAAAATTTTTGGTAATCCCGCCCTCCTCCAAAATTCCCCAAACTACGAATTTCGCTTTTATATTCACACCAACATTCCCCTCAGACATGACATCCCCACTGCCCCAGCCTTCTCCTCACTGAAAAATTTCACCCACCCACGCTTCACCCCCATATAAGAGCTTTGGGTAAAACTATACTTCATACTTTTCCCCCTTTTGCCCCCAAGGAAAAAGGGTTCTTTGTCCCCACAGGACCCTAAGTGCCCCACTCACTTTTTCCCTTCCCATCAATTCTATGATTCCCTATCTTTCATAAAACCCATCCGTAAAATTTTTCCACTCCCAAATTTTCTAAAAAGTTCACCTCCCCCCTTACTTCTCCTCCAATCTGATATTAAATTTTTTCATCCCCTTTATCTTTTGTTATCCCCCAAAACCCTTACTTTTTCCCCTGTATTCACCTTTAATTTTTTCTTTTGCCCCCTCCTACCAAATTCACCCCCCCCCATCTCTGCAATTTCTCTTCAGAATTCCCAAGAGACAGGTCATAAAAAAAAAGAGCAGTTTGTGACAACCCCAAAATTTGTTTTGTGATTCTTTATCTTTTAAATCACGCCTCTTGCCGGGCCCCTTTCGCATTTTATTCCCTTTTACAACCCCATCTAAAAATATTTTTAAACAACCAGGGTTTTGACATCAAAATCCTTGCCCAAGGGCCCTACTTTTACGGGGAAAAAAATTTCCCCTCTTTCCTACATACTCAAACTTGACCCTCACTACCCTTTCGTAAAAACTCTTCACTGTTTTCCAGAAAACCTACCTCCTACACCTTAAAACCTTGCAAACTTCCTGCCCCCTTTTGGGCCCCCCAAATCCACCCTGTCATACCCCTTTTTTCCAAATCTTTAAACCCAACCAAAGCCCTCTTTACCCCTATTTAAATACTGTTCACTTATATGTTTCACGTAAAAAAAAGGGGTCCACAAAACCCCCTACCTTTCCTAAACCCTCCTTTTTCATTGCTATCCTTTTTCTTTTCTTACTTTTAAATTTCTTTCAATTATAACTCTACCTTTAACACTTTCCGGGTTTACACTAAACCCGGGTTTTACCCCCCTATAATTTTTGCACTCTCTTTTACCCCCTTTTCCTTTATACAAAGGAAATAGGGCTTTGCTCCCCTGCCAACCCCCTAGGTACCTTACCCTCTTCCATACATTTATTAAAAAATTTGCCCCAAAAACCACCCCAAAAAACTTTATCCCCCCCTGTTTTTTAAACATTTTTATTTTTTTCCCCATAACCCCGGGCTGCCTTCCCCCCTTTCATTTTCCTACTGCCTCACCAAATTTCCCCCCACACTCACAAACTGGCTTTTCCCCTCACTCCTCCAAGATGTTATTCCTCCTTGCCCTATACACGAAATCACCCCCCCCCTCCCTATTTTTCTCAACATTTAACAATTCCTCAAAATTTTCCCCTCCATTTCCCAATACCTTAACTCCCCACTTAATAACTTTTTCCCTCCTTTTTTTTAACTGACAAATCCATTTGTTCTCTGGGCTTTTTTAACTTGTTAATCTCACTCCAAATTTTTTTATTTTCAACAAAATTTTTTGAAAACATTCCCCCCCTCTCCCCATTTGCTCTTTTTTTAACATTCCCTTCCCACTCTCTTAACTTCTCTTTTTTTTTCCTTTAATACTTTTCCCCTCCTTGCTTTAAATTCTACTTTTAAAACTTCTCATATGCAAAATTTTTCTCCCTTACTACTCTCTTTACTTTCATAATTCCACAATCGCTCCTCTTCCCTCCTGCCCACATTTCCCTGTAACCACAAATTTCCTGCTGAACACTCTAAAAACTAATTTTTAAAAACCTTTCCCATACCTCTTCGACCCTATTGCCTAGGGTCTTTTAGCCCATCTATTCCCCCAAAAGTGTTTATATCTTTCCCCAACTGCCTCCTTTTTAGTTTATAAAACCCTTTACCTCTCTCTTCCCCGAATTTCTTCTATTCTTTGTATTAAAACTACCTTTTACTCCCCAGTGTAGGGGTACAAAATAGAAAGTGATCTGATATATTGTGGCCCCCCCCTTTAAAAATGGTTTCATCCTTTAAGTTAATCAAAAATCTTTTATTACCCAATTTAAAAATCCCAAAAAACTCTTTAATTTTGCCCTAAAATTTATATCGGTATACTTTTTATCCCTTTTTTTTTAAAATATGTTTACCTATAACTTTAAAAACCCCTTTTTATACCCCAAAATTCAATAAAGGGCTCCAATTTTCATTTACCCGGGGACCCCAAACTTTCCTAAAACCCCCCTCTCTAAAAGTTTTCCTACTTTTGCATTAAGTCCCTACCAAATTAAATCTCTACTTTGGGACAAAGGCTCCCATACATTCCTTAACAAACTCCCAAAAAACTCTTCTTCTCCTCTGAATTTCCCCTCTCCTCCCGGTGCCCTCAGCTTAATTTTTGACCCCCCCCTTCTTTGCATCCAACCTTTACCCTTTTAAACCCCCAAATTTTTGAAAAGTACACATTCATATTCTCTTTTCTCCCTTTCCTTTTAATCATTTAAAATTTTCTGCATCCCTTCCTTTGCTTAAATCTTCAGATACTCCGATTTAATCCCATTTATTTCCCCCCAAATGAAAAAATCTCCTACCCCCCTTTAGTTTGTTTTGCTTTTAGGGCCAGGACATCCAATTCTTTTCATTCTAACATCAGCAAATCTTGTTTTTGTCATCCCCACTACATCCCCCCTTTTAAACAACCCAAATTTTATAAAATTTTTCTTCTTCTCTTTTTTAGTAAATTTTATTTAAAAGGGGAAGGGGTTACCCAGCCCCTTGCTCCGGCATTTTTTTTGCCCCATACGGGCACGCCCTGGCTTACGGAGGGGGAAAAAATTCTTTTCCACTTCCCCATGGACAATAGAAAAAAATTAAAAAAATACAAAAAGGTATTTAGAAAAAGGAGAAAAAACCTAGGAAAGTATGGACCCGTGGGGCCCCCGCCCTAGCGAACGCCCGCCCTAGGGGAAAAAAATCCGAAAAGCGAACGCTTTGTTCGCTGAAAAAAATTTTTTTTCCCCCCATAGTAGGGCAAAAAACCCCCCAGCGAACTTTGTCCGAGGGCGCGTCCAAAGTGGGCCCTTTAAACCAGCCTCACATTGCGCTCGTCCCATTGTTTACCAGCTAGCCTCCCCCGGTAAAAATTTTAAGCATTTTAAATCGGAATATTTGTATTTTTACGTGTTTTTTGGTTTTGTTTCTGGAAAATAAGTGACCATGGGCCCCCAAAAAAGTTTTAGTTTCCAAACCCCGGGGGTAAAAAGGGTGAGATTTGGGATGGAAAATTTAAAAAAGAATTTTTAAGGGTTTGGGGGGTAACCCTGAGAAGCCTATTTCCCAATTGTGGAAAACCCTTGTTTCCTACTTTAAAAATTAAAGGAAAGGGGTGGCCCCCGTGGGGTTTAACTGCAAACCCCTTTTTGGATGGAAAAAACCCCCCTGGGAAAAGCTGTTGCCCAAACCGTGCTGGCGGAAATATTTATGACAATGTTTTTGGCCCAAATTTTTGGAAAGTCTTAAGGAAAGGGAGGGACAGAGCTCTATGGACAGGGTTTGTTGTGCGACAGAGGTCCAGTGATTTTCAAACGGGGCCTAGTGGCATTTAAAAAGAAGGGAAGTAAAAAAACCCGAAAAAAGGATTGTACCTCAAAATCCTAAAGGCAGGGGGTTCCCCCCTAAACGTAAAAGATAATGCCTCCCTCCTCCCCTCCCATCAAACATCACCAGATCTTCAAAAAAAGTTTAAATGTCATGTAATTGTGCATGCCTTTTTCAGTTTGTGTGTACTAAAAAAAAACATTTTTTTGTGGTAAAAAAATTTTTTTTTTTATTTTCTTTTGGGGGGTCTTTTCACGGATTAATTTTATTTCCTTATTTCTTTTGGGGAAAAATTTTTTCGCCTAAACGGGGAAAATTTCCATAACGACCAGCCCTCTTGCACGGGGTTAAGGTTTGCTATTTGGGGGGTCCCTGTTTTATATATTATATGCAAGTGCGTGTCTGTGAAGTTTTGACCAAAAAAGGGAATAGGAGTAGCCCAAAATATCCCTGTTATCTTAGCGTGTTTATGAGACAAAAGAAAACCCCGCAATCCTACCATCTGCAAAACAGTTTAAAAGGGTTTTTTTTTCACAGTCATCGGCCCGGGCGGTAGTACTTCCCGGGGGGTTGCTGTCTACCAGCCTACTTCCCAACTTTTTTTTTCCCCTTTAACTTTTTTGGTTCCCCATCATGCTTCATATGTCTTTAAACAACAAAATAAAATTTCACATACTATTCCATGCTTAAACCCCCTTTTTTGGTTAAAAAAAAAAAACATGTGAATAGGGTACTAGGACATATTTATTAGGGAAATTCTCAGTCCCGGATCCTGACCACTTCATCAGTAAAAATTACCTAAGGGGTTTTTTTCCCTCCTCCCTTCCTCTGGCCTTTAAAATCAAAAATTTAATTGCCCAGATTACTTGTCACTCTCATCACCCACTATTTCCCGTGTCCTTTTAAATTTCCCTTTATTTACATACCCAAAACCCACATTCATGCACAAAAATTTTGCCCAACCCTTTTTTTCAGAATCTCCCAAAAGAAGTTTTCATAAGCAAAGAGTAAAATGATAAAATAAAACCCTTTGTATTGGGGCCATTATTCTTAATCCCACTTTTTGCAATACCCTGCCATTCACTTCTTTTATAACCCATCTATAAAAAGTTTAATAAAAATGGGATATTAAAACATCCATTTTAAAAACTTAAAGTTTTTTTTTCTAACACGCCCGGCCCTCTCCCCCCCAAGGCCCGTGAACCGAAAAAAAAAAAGAAAAACTTTTCATCAAAAAATTCCCCTCCCTAATGTCTTTTCCAGAGGTGGGACCTACATAATTTCAGTTTTTAAAACAGTAACAAAAAAAACCTTCCCTTCCCGACTGCAGGGATGTTTTCCCACCTCTTGGATCAAAACCAGCTTGCTTGGGTTTCCCCGAATCCCCTTTATAAATGTTACCTTTTCTCACACTCCCAAAAACATGTCAAATCACAAAAGTTTAGGAAGCCCTAACCCCCTTTTTAAAACAAAAACCTCCTTTTTCCCCCCCCTCCAAACCCTTTTCCCGGGGGCAACCCCTACCTCACCTTCCTTCCTTTCAGATTTTTTATGCCCTTCAAGTCACTTTTTTCAATTTCCTCCTCTCTAAAAGTTTTGAATTTGATTTCATGACTCAACCCAAAAACGAATGACCGATTGCAAAAAAAACCCCTACCCCGGGCGGGGGGTAGAAACCCCCGAAACATTTGAGTCTCAAAACTCCCGACCCTCCGTTTGCCCCTGGGGCCAGGTAGCCACAACAAGATTCGGGCCCAAATAGGTATAAATTTTTACACCATAGGAAGGTTAGCTAGGGACCACTGTGACCCCCAAAAGCAAATTTTTTCAGACGAATCTCCAGTAGCTGGGCCATGCCGAGTAGAGTTCGTCCGGCCACGCTTTGCTGGGAAAGTTTAGAGGATAGTTGTAAACCAAAACCCCTTAAAATAGGTGGGGAAGCTTTGGGGGAGGAATGTTGGGAATGAGGAGGAGGCTGGAGGCAGTGGAGATGTCATGTCTGAGGGCAATGTGTGGTGTGAATATAATGCAGAGAATTCATAGTTTGGAAATTAGGAGAAGGTGTGGGATTACCAAAACTATTATCCAGAGGGCTAAGGAGGGGTTGTTGAGGTGGTTCGGACATGTAGAGAGAATGGAACAAAACAGAATGACTTTGAGAGTGTATAAATCTGTAGTGGAAGGAAGCCGGGGTAGGGGTCGGCCTAGGAAGGGTTGGAGGGAGGGGGTGAAGGAGGTTTTGTATGCGAGGGGCTTAGACTTTCCAGCAAGCATGCGTGAGCGTATTTGATACGAGTGAATGGAGACAAGTGGTTTGCAATACTTGATGTGCTGTTGGAGTGTGAACAAAGTAACATTTATGAAGGGATTCAGGGAAACCAGCAGGCCGGACTTGAGTCCTGGAGATGGGAAGTACAGTGTCTGCACTCTAAAGGAGGGGTGTTAATGTTGCAGTTTTATAACTGTAAAGCACCCCTCTGGCAAGACAGTGATGGAGTGAATGATGATAAAAGTTTTTTTTTTTCGGGCCACCCTGCCTTGGTGGGAATCGGCCAATTTGTTAAAAAAAAAAAATTAGAGCCGATTTCCTTTATTCAATATACAGTACACTACTGTATAAACATTTAACAATATACCAAAAACATTATAAATGGTGCAAAGGTGATATTAAAACAATATCAAAGATGGTTGACACAAACTAACTACCATTATAGTATGCTCCTCACTGAGTGATGAATTCATTTAATGATGTGGTCTCAGGAACGGAACTCCATCATTAAGTGAGGAGAGGCTGTATCTCTCCTCCTATTTTTAACTATCAACTTATTAATCTCACTTCAAAACACTTTCTTATTCTCAACAAAATCTATTGACAGAATCTCACCCACTCTTTCATTTGCTCTCTCTGTAACATTCCTTGACCACTCTCTTAATTAACCTATTTTTTCCTCTCCATGTACTCCTCCCTTCTTGCATCACTTCTACTTTGTAAAAACCTGCCATATGCTAGCTTTTCCTCTCTTACTACTCACCATTTCACCAATCACTCTTCTTCCCTCCCACACCCACTTTCCTGTAACCACAAACTTCTGCTGAACACTAACACTACATTCTTAAATCTACCCCATACCTCTTCAACCTCATTGCCTATACTCTCACTAGCCCACCTTTCTTCCAATAGTTTTTTATATTTTACCCCAAACTGCCTCCTCCTGTAGTTTATAAATCATCATCTTTCAACAAGTCGCCACATCCCGCCGAGGCAGGGTGACCCAAAAACAAAAATAAAAGCTTCTCTCTAAGTTTAGTAATGTACAGTAGACTGTCATTTAACACGAGTTTATTTGGCACAATTCGGGTATAGCACGTCTGAAGAATTGCAGCACAATTTTATGTAACACTTCATAAAATTAATTTAACATGGTTCGCGGGAGGGGAAAATTTTTTGAGCTCGCTGTTGCCCATGGGATTGGCGGTGGGTTACACCAGTGAGTCAATGGGGGAGACCTACCGCCATCCTCCACCACCATTCAGCTATCCACACCACCCTCCCAGCCAGCCTTCAGTTTGGTTCATGTGTGTGTAGGACGGATACTGGGGAAGCTCACTGTGTTTCTTTACATATGTATTTTAACTGTCATATCTTAAATCTGCCAAGCAATCATGGCACCCAGTATTCATACAAGTGTTGCTGAAAGCGGCAAGAAAGGTTTAGGTCTTAGAATTAACAAAGAAAACAGAGATATTAGACAAGAGATAACCTGTGGCCATAATGAATCTGTCACTGTGCACATAAAATGAGGTAAATATGAGTTTGTGTGATTGAATCACTGACTTACTGAATGACTGACTTGTTGAATGACTTACTGACTTGACTGAATGACTTACTGACTTGACTGAATGACTTACTGACTTGACTGAATAACTTACTGACTTGACTGAATAACTTACTGACTTGACTGAATGACTTACTGGCTTGACTGAATGACTTACTGGCTTGACTGAATGACTTACTGAATGACTTACTGACTTGATTGAATAACTTACTGACTTGACTGAATGACTTACTGACTCGACTGAATTAATTACTGACTTGACTGACTGAATGACTTGACTGACTTACTGAATGACTTAAAGTTACACTTTTTCACTGAAGAGGATCCTGAAATGGTGTCTAGAGCAGCTGATGCCTTACCATCAGTTGTATAATGTACTGTAGGGTTAAATAGAACAGAAATCCATTACAGAATTTATGCACACTCCAGTACAACCATCCACTTCAGTACCAGAACCTCTACCATCCACCTCAGCCCAGTAGAGCCACTGCATAACTCTCCACTCTCCTCACAATCATCAACAAACACCAGTGCCCGCAATTTAATGCAAGAAATACTATTATTTCTGTTGCATTTGTAGTCTTAAGCAGTAAAAACAACATAATACATCATGACAATGAACTACAATTAAATATTCCTTTTATTTTTGTAAGTTCCGTTGGTCTAAAAAAAGTTGTTTGTCTTTTTGGGGGTTCCCAGGAACGTAGCCCTATTTTTCCCATAAGTTCTTCAGTTCATCTAACATGGTTTTTTTACTTAACACGACATTTTCAGGAACGTAACTACCATGGTAAATGACTACCACTGTTTCTTCTGGGTAGGTATTCAGGGTTTTCTGAGTGGTACGTGTTGTTTGTGTGTGTTTAGTTACTGCAGTAGGAAAAAACCCTGTATGGGGCAGCTGGGGAAAAAATTTAAACTGGAGGTTCCTAAGAAGTTGACCATGTGGCAGGGTTTGTATTAGACCTTGTACCAGATCTTGCAAAGATAGTCGAATGAAGTGTGGATTTATTCTGTAAAGTTTGAGTATCTAGTACCATGGGAAATAACATGGCCTGATAATGAGGGTGTTTTTTGTATATACGTATATGGCATTTTGCTTTAACCTTTTTTCCAAGTTAATGATAGTGTGGTTTAAAATTGCCCCTAGACCTTTATTAATGAAAAATAATAATAATGCAAGCCTGGTAATACATAGTGAACCTGATGATTTGAGGGGAAAAGGTTACAACCCCTCATATTTTAACAAATTTAAGAAGACAGTATGGGCTAAAGGAGTTTCATATGGAGACCTACGAGTCTGTATAATTGACTCAAAAATGTAGCAAATCACTTGAGGTCCAGTGAAATCTTGATTTACTGGACTTAAGGGAAGAGGATGTCTGTTAAATCTTAATGATAATATTGTTTATCCACACTTGTAACAATATTGGAAAATTTGGCAATTATCATACTTTGTCCATTAGATCCAAAATATATTCACCTAGCAGACCATCATAATAATAATAATAACAGACTGCCTGTTGTTTCTAGAGGTTGTCCGGCCACAGATTTTGTCGGGTGAATCCAAAATCCACTACATTGGGATCTGTTAAAATGAGTTTTTACTGTACAGATTATATCTAACATTAAAAATTCAGCAATGAGTGTACTCTTACCTCTTCTCTAAAGTCATGCCCAGTTGTATGGGTATAACGTAATAATAGTTCCCTTTCGTGATCCGAGAAAGCCACATCTTCTGGAGGTTCCACATCACTTACCATGAAGAATGGATGGAAAGTGACATCTGCATTAGCATCAATTTGGGCTGCTTCCTGTAAAAAAAACAAAAATCCTTTTGCATCTACTCCTATTCATTTTGAGATCTCTCTTGAAGTTTAGTTAATTAATTAAAATACATGTATATGAGGTGTGATAGACGTTCATAGATTAAAATTTTTTGACAACCAGTTCCCACATGGGCAAAATGACTTTGCGTTGTGAAAGCAATCAACATCATATCCATTTCTGTAATATATTTTCCATTCTATCAAATGAGACCAAGAAAACAAGAATTTTTTTTTTTTTTTTTTTTTCAACAAGTCGGCCGTCTCCCACCGAGGCAGGGTGACCCAAAAAAGAAAGAAAATCCCCAAAAAGAAAATACTTTCATCATCATTCAACACTTTCACCACACTCGCACATTATCACTGTTTTTGCAGAGGTGCTCAGAATACAACAGTCTAGAAGCATAAACATATAAAGATACACAACATATCCCTCCAAACTGCCAATATCCCAAACCCCTCCTTTAAAGTGCAGGCATTGTACTTCCCATTTCCAGGACTCAAGTCCGACTATATGAAAATAACCGGTTTCCCTGAATCCCTTCACTAAATATTACCCTGCTCACACTCCAACAGATCGTCATAAAAACCATACAAAAATATACCGCTAAGGGGAGGCTAACGGCTAAGAAGTGAACTCTGTTATTTATGGTCTGATTTCTTTTATTTTTGGAGTACAGTAAGAAGCATCTTTCCATCATACATTGCCCAAGTTTCAATAAGATAGCCCAACAAACAACTGAGAGAAAAAAAAAATAAAATAATAATAATAATAATAATAATAATAATATCTTTATTTACTACACATACATGTACTGTACATGGTATACAGGCCTAGCTGACATCAGTGACATACAGTGGTCCCCCGCTTTCATAGTTCCTAGCAATCGTAAATTTCACCAATCATAGGGGTATTTTCGTATAAACATGGACTCGCTTTTCATAGGTTGACTCGCGAGTCGTAGTTCGTCCGGGATGCGTACCCACGGCGTGAGCCGGGGCGGCAGCCAGTCTGGCATTGTTTACCAGTGTGCGAAGGTCCCCTCACGTGCTCCAGCGAAATATTTCATAATATTCCATTTATTTTAGTGCTTGCAAGTACACTAAATAAGCTACCATGGCTCCAAAGAAAGCTCCTAGTGCCAAGCCTGTGGTAAAGAAGGTGAGAAATACAATTGAATTTAAGAAAACCATCATTGAACAATATGAAAGTGGTACAAGTGTGGCCGAACTGTCCAGGACGTGTAAGAAACCCTACACAACCTTATGTTCCATAGTGGCCAAGAAAAAGGAAATAAAGGATGCTGTTGTTGCAAAGGGAGTAACTATGCTGACAAAAATGAGATCACCAGTACTGGAAGAGGTTGAGAAGTTATTATTGGTGTGGATAAATGAGAAACAATTAGCAGGAGATACTCTTATGACTTCGATTATTTGTGAAAAGGCTAGGCAGTTGCATGAAGATTTGGTAAAGAAATTGCCTGCAAATAGTGGTGATGTGAGTGAATTTAAGGCCAGCAAAGGCTGGTTTGAGAGATTTAAGAACCGTACTGGCATACACAGTGTGGTAAGGCATGGTGAGGCTGCCAGTTCGGACCACAAGGCGGCTGAAAAATATTATTTTTTTATTATCACACTGGCCGATTCCCACCAAGGCAGGGTGGCCCGAAAAAGAAAAACTTTCACCATCATTCACTCCATCACTGTCTTGCCAGAAGGGTGCTTTAAACTGCAACATTAACACCCCTCCTTCAGAGTGCAGGCACTGTACTTCCCATCTCCAGGACTCAAGTCCAGCCTGCCGGTTTCCCTGAACCCCTTCATAAATGTTACTTTGCTCACACTCCAACAGCACGTCAAGTATTAAAAACCATTTGTCTCCATTCACTCCTATCAAACACGCTCACGCATGCCTGCTGGAAGTCCAAGCCCCTCGCACACAAAACCTCCTTTAACCCCCTCCCTCCAACCTTTCCTAGGCCGACCCTACCCGCCTTTCTTCACTACAGACTGATACACTCTTGAAGTTATTCTGTTTCGCTCCATTCTCTCCACATGTCCGAACCACCTCAACAACCCTTCCTCAGCCTATGGACAACAGTTTTGGTAATCCCGCACCTCCTCCTAACTTCCAAACTAACGAATTCTCTGCATTATATTCACACCACACATTGCTCTCAGACATGACATCTCCACTGCCTCCAGCCTTCTCCTCGCTGCAACATTCATCACCCATGCTTCACACCCATATAAGAGCGTTTGGTAAAACTATACTCTCATACATTCCCCTCTTTGCCTCCAAGGACAAGTTCTTTGTCTCCACAGACTCCTAAGTGCACCACTCACCCTTTTCCCCCTCATCAATTCTATGATTCACCTCATCTTTCATATGACCCATCCGCTGACACGTCCACTCCCAAATATCTGAATACATTCACCTCCTCCATACTCTCTCCCTCCAATCTGATATCCAATCTTTCATCACCTAATCTTTTTGTTATCCTCATAACCTTACTCTTTCCTGTATTCACTTTCAATTTTTTTTCTTTTGCACACCCTACCAAATTCATCCACCAATCTCTGCAACTTCTCTTCAGAATCTCCCAAGAATATGTGCATGAATTCCATGAGTACATAGAGGCTGAAGGACTGAAACCTGAACAAGTGTTCAATTGTGATGAAACAGGCCTCTTTTGGAAGAAAATGCCAAAGAGGACCTTCATTACACAAGAGGAAAAGGCAATGCCAGGACACAAGCCTATGAAAGACAGGCTGACGCTAATGTTCTGTGCTAATGCTAGTGGGGATTTCAAAGTGAAGCCATTACTTGTGTACCATTCTGAAAATCCCAGTGTGTTCAGGAAAAACAATGTTATGAAGAGTAAATTGTGTGTGTTTTGGAAATCTAATAGTAAGGCATGGGAAATCTAATAGTAAGGCAAGGGAATTTTCGTCGAGTGGTTCAATGAAGTGTTTGGCCCTAGTGTGAAGGAGTATCTCCTGGAAAAGAAATTGGATCTCAAGTGCCTGCTAGTAATGGACAATGCACCTGCTCATCCTCCAAACTTGGATGACCTAATTTTCGAGGAGTTTGGGTTCATCACAGTAAAGTTCTTGCCCCCGAATGCCACTCCTCTCCTCCAACCCATGGACCAGCAGGTTATTGCAAACTTTAAAAAACTCTACACAAAAAGCAATGTTTCACAGGTGCTTGACTGTGACCACAGACACTCACTTGACCCTAAGGGAATTTTGGAGAGAACACTTCAGCATCCTCCACTGCATAACCCTTATATGTATGGCTTGGGAGGGAGCGACTACCAGGACTTTGAACTCTGCCTGGAGAAAATTGTGGCCAGATTGTGTCGACAAGAGGGATTTTGAAGGATTTGGGACTGACCCTAATGAGCCTGTCTGTTGTAAAATTAATTGTGGCACTGGGGAGTTCCATGGGGTTGAATGTGAGTTTGGAGGATGTGGAAGAATTGGTGGAAGACCACAATGAAGAGCTCACCACTGAGGAGCTACAAGAGCTTCAGCAGGAAGAGCAACACATCGCAGCTCAGAATCTTGCTGCAGAGGAGGAGGAAGAGAGATGGAAGAAGATGCCTTCTTCAGAAATTAAAGAGATTTTTACTATGTGGGGTAAGATGGAAAGCTTTATGGAGAAACATCACCCTAACAAGGTTGTTGCAAGCCAGGTTGGCAACATGTACAGTGACAAAGTCTTGAGTCATTTTAGGGAAGTGTTAAAGAGACGCCAGAAACAGAGCTCTCTCCACAGTTATTTTGCGAGACAGGACTCCAGTGACTCTCAAGGTGGTCCTAGTGGCATTAAGAAACAGAGAAGAGAAGCAACCCCAGAAAAGCAAATGGTACCCGAGGTGTTGATGGAAGGGGATTCCCCTTCCAAACTATAAACAATCCACTCTCTCCTCCTCCAGTCTCCCATACACTAAGAAGAATCTCCAATAAAGGTAAGTGTTATGCTGTTAATGTTTCATTCATCATTTCCCATTGTATTGTTTATGTACTACATGTATATTTCATGTAAAAAAAATTTTTGTTTTAATACTTAACATAAGAACATAAGAAAGGAGGAACACTGCAGGAGGCCTGCTGGCCCATACTAGGCAGGTCCTTTACAATTCATCCCACTAACAAAACATTTGCCCAACCCAATTTTCAATGCCACCCAAGAAATAAGCTCTGATGTGAAAGTCCCACTCAAATCCAACCCCTCCCACTCATGTACTTATCCAACCTAGATTTGAAACTACCCAAATTCCCAGCCTCAATAACCCAACTAGGTAGACTGTTCCACTCATCAACTACCCTATTTCCAAACCAATATTTTCCTATGTCCTTTCTAAATCTAAACTTATCTAATTTAAATCCATTACTGCGGGTTCTCTCTTGGAGAGACATCCTCAAGACCTTATTAATATCCCCTTTATTAATACCTATCTTCCACTTATACACTTCGATCAGGTCTCCCCTCATTCTTCGTCTAACAAGTCTGGGTGTCAGGAACGGATTAATTGTATTTACATTATTTCTTATGGGGAAAATTGATTCGTAAATAGTAAATTTCGTTTATAGTAACGGCTCCAGGAACGGATTAATTACGAAAAACGAGGGACCACTGTACTACTATATAGAAAGCCCCTTGTTATGCTGAGCTTTTCAGGGAAATTAGGTCAGTGTCCCAGGATAACACCCACACCAGTCCACTAACACCCAGGTACCCATTTACTGATGGGTGAACATAGACAACAGGTGTAAAGAAACACGCCCAATGTTTCTATCCTGGCTAGGAATCGAATATTTACCAAAAACCACTTATGGCTAGCCCAAACCAGGTACTAAAAATAAGCTACTTTGACTTTTTTGGGTTATCCTAGGTTCTCTACACACATGTTGCTCTGTGTGATAATCTATGTAGAGAAAATTGTTTTTTTGTTTTAGTTTTATGGTGCAGTACGAGTGTATATCACAGTTAGCACTGTGCTATACTCCATTTTCTTTAATATAAGCCCCCCCAAGACAGGAATTTGAGAATGATACTTGTATCCCATATCCTCTTCATACCTCCATCGAACTGCTCGGTATTATGCCAATTATTCATTCTGGAGTATTTAACCTGTTTTTATGTTACAGTGAAACCTCAAATTTCGAACGTATCGCTTATCGAACTCTTCAAAAATAGAACCCTTTTTTCAAACCAACTTTATCCCTATTATCGAACTCGCCCCTATTTTCGAACCGCCGGGTACCAGACTTGTCCAGCAGCCTGCTCTGTCTGTGTCCCTACGCAGGCGCCATGAGCCAGTCTGGTTTTGTTGATGCTTGAGTAACACTAACCTGCGATCTCATTCAAACATTTTACGATTATTTCATTGTGTTTAGTCCTTGTGGGACTGTGAAATAAGCTACAATGGGAGCAATGAAACTTGCTAGTGGTACCCCTATGGTAAAGAAAGTGAGAAACACCATAGATGTGAAGAAGGAAATAATACAGAAGTGGAATGATGTCCAAGTGGAATGATGTCCAAATGTTTGTGGAGAAGTACCACCCTGAGCAAGCTGAAACAAGCCATCTTTGCAACAAGTTCAGTGACAGAACCATGTCCCATTTTAAAGAAATCTTAAAGAGGCACCAGAAACAGAGGACTGTGGACAGTTATTTTGTGAGACAGGGGTCCAGTGACTCTCAAGCTGGTCCTTGTGGCATTAAAAGACAGAGAAGGGAAGTAACCCCAGAGATGGATTTGATACCTGAAGTCCTCATGGAGGGGGATTCCCCTTCCAAACACTAACCCCAACTCCCTCTCTCCTCCTCCTCCCTATCTTCCAGATGCCATCACCAATCTTCAATAAAGGTAAGTAAAATGTTATTTTATATGTTATTTAAATTTATTAATACATAATTGAACACTATATTTGTGTGTTTGTAAAACTATAATTAATATCTATAAAATGTATTTTGTTTTGTGAATATTTTTGGGTTTCTGGAACGGATTAATTGTATTTCCATTATTTCTTATGAGAAATATTGCTTCGCTTTTCAGACTTTTCAAATTTAGAACTAACTCCTGGAACAGATTAAGTTCGATATTTGAGGTTCCACTGTATTTATATTGCTTAATATGTCATATTAGATCAATTGTGATAGGCAAAGAAGCTGTAGTGCTGATATTAGTGTAATAATAAAGCATATTCCCCTGCATCATGAGACTGAGCTCATGGCAACTGACAGTGGCTTCAAAGCCACCTTATCTTTAACCCTTTAAGGGTCCAAAGGCCAAATTTCAAAGTGCACACCAGTGTCCAAGAATTTTCAAAAAATAATTTATTTTTTTCTTATGAAATGGTAGAGAATCTTTTTCTGAAGATAATAAAACAAAAAGTACAAAATTTGATGGAAAATTGACGAAATTATGCTCTCACGAATTTTGATGTGTCAGCGATATTTACGCATTGGCGATTTTGCCGACTTTGACTCCCATTTTTACACCAATTACTTTATTCCAGTCGACCAAATTCTTAGCTATTTCACTAGTATTACTTCTGTTCTATCGACTGAGCACAAGAAATCGCCAACTCAACTGTTTCAACTACAAAATAAAGTGATTGGAAATATGGTAATTTGGCCAGTTTAGTGCAAAGTTCAAAATATTCCAATTTCAAAACAGGGTTCAGAATAAACAATACAGGCATTCCTGACACTAAACTAACATTTCCTTGTTCATTAGTTACGTTTTCAGGCTTTACAAATGAATTCCATTTTGATTTTTAATTTTTTTTTTTTTTTTTTATTATCACACCGGCCGATTCCCACCAAGGCAGGGTGGCCCGAAAAAGAAAAACTTTCACCATCATTCACTCCATCACTGTCTTGCCAGAAGGGTGCTTTAACACTACAGTTTTTAAACTGCAACATTAACACCCCTCCTTCAGAGTGCAGGCACTGTACTTCCCATCTCCAGGACTCAAGTCCGGCCTGCCGGTTTCCCCTGAATCCCTTCATAAATGTTTACTTTGCTCACACTCCAACAGCACGTCAAGTATTAAAAACCATTTGTCTCCATTCACTCCTATCAAACACGCTCAAGCATGCCTGCTGGAAGTCCAAGCCCCTCGCACACAAACCTCCTTTACCCCCCTCCCTCCAACCCTTCCTAGGCCGACCCCTACCCCGCCTTCCTTCCACTACAGACTGATACACTCTTGAAGTCATTCTGTTTCGCTCCATTCTCTCTACATGTCCGAACCACCTCAACAACCCTCCTCAGCCCTCTGGACAACAGTTTTGGTAATCCCGCACCTCCTCCTAACTTCCAAACTACGAATTCTCTGCATTATATTCACACCAACACATTGCCCTCAGACATGACATCTCCACTGCCTCCAGCCTTCTCCTCGCTGCAAACATTCATCACCCACGCTTCACACCCATATAAGACGTTGGTAAAAACTATACTCTCATACATTCCCCTCTTTGCCTCCAAGGACAAAGTTCTTTGTCTCCACAGACTCCTAAGTGCACCACTCACTCTTTTTCCTCATCAATTCTATGATTCACCTCATCTTTCATAGACCCATCCGCTGACACGTCCACTCCCAAATATCTGAATACGTTCACCTCCTCCATACTCTCTCCCTCCAATCTGATATTCAATCTTTCATCACCTAATCTTTTTGTTATCCTCATAACCTTACTCTTTCCTGTATTCACCTTTAATTTTCTTCTTTTGCACACCCTACCAAATTCATCCACCAATCTCTGCAAACTTCTCTTCAAATCTCCCAAGAGCACAGTGTCATCAGCAAAGAGCAGCTGTGACAACTCCCACTTTGTGTGTGATTCTTTATCTTTTAACTCCACGCCTCTTGCCAAGACCCTCGCATTTACTTCTCTTACAACCCCATCTATAAATATATTAAACAACCACGGTGACATCACACATCCTTGTCTAAGGCCTACTTTTACTGGGAAAAAATTTCCCTCTTTCCTACATACTCTAACTTGAGCCTCACTATCCTCGTAAAAACTCTTCACTGCTTTCAGTAACCTACCTCCTACACCATACACTTGCAACATCTGCCACATTGCCCCCCTATCCACCCTGTCATACGCCTTTTCCAAATCCATAAATGCCACAAAGACTCTTTAGCCTTATCTAAATACTGTTCACTTATATGTTTCACTGTAAACACCTGGTCCACACACCCCCTACCTTTCCTAAAGCCTCCTTGTTCATCTGCTATCCTATTCCTCCGTCTTACTCTTAATTCTTTCAATTATAACTCTACCATACACTTTACCAGGTACACTCAACAGACTTATCCCCCTATAATTTTTGCACTCTCTTTTATCCCCTTTGCCTTTATACAAAGGAACTATGCATGCTCTCTGCCAATCCCTAGGTACCTTACCCTCTTCCATACATTTATTAAACAATTGCACCAACCACTCCAAAACTATATCCCCACCTGCTTTTAACATTTCTATCTTTATCCCATCAATCCCGGCTGCCTTACCCCCTTTCATTTTACCTACTGCCTCACGAACTTCCCCACACTCACAACTGGCTCTTCCTCACTCCTACAAGATGTTATTCCTCCTTGCCCTATACACGAAATCACAGCTTCCCTATCTTCATCAACATTTAACAATTCCTCAAAATATTCCTTCCATCTTCCCAACACCTCTAACTCTCCATTTAATAACTCTCCTCTCCTATTTTTAACTGACAAATCCATTTGTTCTCTAGGCTTTCTTAACTGTTAATCTCACTCCAAAACTTTTTCTTATTTTCAACAAAATTTGTTGATAACATCTCACCCACTCTCTCATTTGCTCTCTTTTTACATTGCTTCACCACTCTCTTAACCTCTCTCTTTTTCTCCATATACTCTTCCCTCCTTGCATCACTTCTACTTTGTAAAAACTTCTCATATGCTAACTTTTTCTCCCTTACTACTCTCTTTACATCATCATTCCACCAATCGCTCCTCTTCCCTCCTGCACCCACTTTCCTGTAACCACAACTTCTGCTGAACACTCTAACACTACATTTTTAAACCTACCCCATACCTCTTCGACCCCATTGCCTATGCTCTCATTAGCCCATCTATCCTCCAATAGCTGTTTATATCTTACCTAACTGCCTCCTCTTTTAGTTTATAAACCTTCACCTCTCTCTTCCCTGATGCTTCTATTCTCCTTGTATCCCATCTACCTTTTACTCTCAGTGTAGCTACAACTAGAAAGTGATCTGATATTCTGTGGCCCCTCTATAAACATGTACATCCTGAAGTCTACTCAACAGTCTTTTATCTACCAATACATAATCCAACAAACTACTGTCATTTCGCCCTACATCATATCGTGTATACTTATTTATCCTCTTTTTCTTAAATATGTATTACCTATAACTAAACCCCTTTCTATACAAAGTTCAATCAAAGGGCTCCCATTATCATTTACACCTGGCACCCCAAACTTACCTACCACACCCTCTCTAAAAGTTTCTCCTACTTTAGCATTCAAGTCCCCTACCACAATTACTCTCTCACTTGGTTCAAAGGCTCCTATACATTCACTTAACATCTCCCAAAATCTCTCTCTCTCCTCTGCATTCCTCTCTTCTCCAGGTGCATACACGCTTATTATGACCCACTTCTCGCATCCAACCTTTAATTTTTATTCAAACCGAGAAATGGAAGATTTACTGTCATGCAATATTGTAATAATTGTATAAATAATATCAGCACATTTGTGAACATATATCAGACTCACCAGCAGGCGTGTATTAGATGTGCGAGGTCATTTGTTTACTCTTGAACATCGGAAAAAATTTAACATTTCCACTACTTTGAGCTCAGTTTCAAGCCATTTTCAGTACTAAAACCAATCAAAATCATCTCTATTTCTGTAATATATCTTCCATTCTATCAAATGAGACCAAGAAATCACAAATACATCAATATAAAACATACGAAAAAACACTGCAAAGTTGCTGTTTTAATCGAAAATTACGGTTGCAGTTTTTTTTCTCTCATTATGCACTGTGTGCTGCAGGATTTGTTTTATGTGGTGCACACATACTACACAGATGTATTCTCTCATATCTAGGCCCAAATTTACCACTCACAGCTTATCAGAGTGAACTGAGCTCATGACATAGATCTACGGTTTGGACCCTCAACATAAAGCCGCAGATCTACAGCACGGACCCTCAAGGGGTTAATGGGCAATGTACTGTGTAGGTGCTTTACACAATGAGAAGCATTTCTTTTATTCGTTGGAACCATGACTAAGGCTAAAAGCAAGCAGGTTATAACAATAAATGGAGAAAAAGAAATTGGAATGACTTATGCAGCAAGTAGCACCACCAAACAGTAGCAGCAGGTTGGTGTGGCAACCTGGAAATTTGAAATTATGCTAGCCGAAATTAGTCCCGAATAACTGAAGGAACCGAATAATTGATTCCCGGATTTATGATGGCGGACCTGTATTACAGCGGAACCCTGAGTTTCGAACTGCTCCCAGCTCCACCAATTATGTAAGTGTGTTATCGTAAGTACTTTTGTAAGTGTATTTTTGGGGGTCTGAAACGGACAAATCTAATTTACATTATTCCTTATGGGAACGAATTCGTTCAGTAACAGCACTCAGCAACAGCATACATGTCATTTCTGCCATAGAAGAGGTCCCAGTTTCAATGAATGTTACTGCATTTTCCTTACAGTATTTGTCCAGCCAGCAATTGACACCAACTGCCCTGGACAACCATTCATTTCCAACTCTCCTTGGCAAAATACCACATACGACAGGGCTTTCACCCTTCTTCCTAATTACAGTACGTCTATTGCTGACCTATACCTGTTAATCAGGTGTAGAAAGAGGTTTGGTAATAAGTAATACATATTTTATGAAAAAGAGGATAAATAAATATACAATACCTTTGATATACCTTTGAAGAGTTTCGAGAGTTTATCTACTCTCTGAGCCCGGCCATGGGCCAGGCTCGCCTGGTGCCTGCCTGGTCAACCAGGCTATTGCTGCTGAAGGCCCGCTGCCCCACATATCCATCACAGCCTGATTGATCTGGCACCTGGTGAAGATACTTGTTCAGTTTTCTCTTGAAGGCTTCTACACTTGTTCCAGCAGTGTTTCTGATATCTTCTGCTAAGATGTTGAAAAGTCTAGAACCCCAGATGTTGATACAGTGTTCCCTTATTGTCCTCACCGCACCCCTGCTCCTCACTGGGTTTATTTTACACTTCCTCCCATATCCCTCACTTCAGTATGTGCAGACTTGGGACCAAGCCCTCGAGTACCTTCCAGGTATATAAAATCATGTGCCTCTCTCTCCTCCGCTCCAATGAGTACATGTTCAAGACTTGAAGGCGTTCCCAGTAGTTTAGGTGCTTTACTGGCTCAATGTGAGCCATAAACGATCTCTGTATTTGTTCCAGCTACAATATCTCTCCTGCCTTGAATGGGGCCGTCAGCACTGAGCAATATTCTAAGTGAGGGAGCACTAGCAATTTGAAGAGTGCCACCATCGGCATTACAGTGGACCCCCGCATAGCGAACTTAATCCGTGCAAGAGGGCTGGTCGTTATGCGAAATGTTCGCTATGCGAATTAATTTTCCCCATAAGAAATAATGGAAATAAAATTAATCCGTGCAAGACACCCAAAAGTATGAAAAAAAATTTTTTTTACCACAAAAAAATGTTAATTTTAGTACACACAAACTGAAAAAGGCATGCACAATTACATGACACTTACTTTTATTGAAGATCTGGTGATGATTGATGGGATGGGAGGAGGGGAGAGAGAGTGTTAGTGTTTAGAAGGGGAATCCCCTTCCATTAGGACTTGAGGTAGCAAGTCCTTTTCCGGGGTTACTTCCCTTCTTCTTTTAATGCCACTAGGACCAGCTTCAGAGTCACTGGACCTCTGTCGCACAACAAATCTGTCCATAGAGCTCTGTACCTCCCGTTCCTTTACGATTTGTCTAAAATGGGCCATAACATTGTCATTGAAATAGTCACCAGCACGGCTTGCAACAGCTGTGTCAGGGTGATTTTCATCCATAAAGGTTTGCAGTTCAAACCCACTGTGCACACATTTCCTTAATTTTTGAAGTAGGCACAATGGATTCCACAACTGGCATAGGCTTCTCAGGGTTAGCCCCAAACCCTTCAAAATCTTTCTTAATTTCCATACTAATTCTCACCCTTTTTACCACAGGGTTGGCACTAGAAGCTTTCTTGGGGCCCATGGTCACTTATTTTCCAGAAACAGCACCGAAAAACACTGTAATAATACGAAATATTCCGAGTGTATGCTTGAATGTTACCGCGGAGGCTGGCTGGTAAACAATGGGACGGGCGGCACATGTGAGGCTGGCTGAGGCCGCACATTGGACGCGTCTCGGACGAAGGTCGCTGAGCGGGTTTTTGTCCACTATGCGGGGCAAAATTTTAGCGAACAAAGCGTTCGCTATGCGGATTGTTCGCTATGCAAGGCGTTCGCTATGCGGGGGTCCACTGTATTTCCCTTGTTTTGAAAGTTCTCAATACCCACCCCGTCATCTTCCTGGCTGTCGTGATCTTTGTCTTGCTATGGTTTTTAAAAGAAAGGTCTGCTGACATAATTATTCCTAGGTCTTTTACGTGTTCCTTAAGTTCTATTTGGTGACCCTCTTGAGTTTTGTACATAGTGCTCCTTTTGAGTTCTTCATTCTTTCCATACCTAAGCAGCTAGAACTCATCAACATTGAATGTCATGTTGTTCTCCACTGCCCAAGGTATGATATAGCACATAATGAAAGTAGTTTGTTAGATTATATATTGGTGGATAAAAGGTTGATGGGTAGGCTCCAGGATGTACACGTTTATGGAGGGGCAACTGATACATCGGATCATCATTTAGTTGTAGCTACAGTTAGAGTAAGAGGTAGATGGGACAAGAGGAAAATGGCAACAACAAGTAAGAGGGAGGTGAAAGTGTATAAACTACGGGAGGAGGAAGTTCGGGTGAGATATAAGCAACTATTGGCAGAAAGGTGGGCTGGTGCAAGTATGAGTAGTGGGGGGTTGAAGAGGGTTGGAATAGTTTTAAAAATGCAGTATTAGAATATGGGGCAGAAGTTTGTGGTTACAGGAGAGTGGGTGCAGGAGGAAAGAGGAGTGATTGGTGGAATGATGAAGTAAACAGTGTGATAAAAGAGAAAAAGGTAGCTTATAAGAGGTTTTTACAAAGCAGAAGTGTTATAAGAAGAGTAGAGTATATGAAGAGTAAAAGAAAGGTGAAGAGAGTGGTGAAAGAGTGCAAAAGGAGAGCAGATGATAGAATGGGAGAGGCACTGTCAAGAAATTTTAATGAAAATAAGAAAAAAAATTTGGAGTTAAACATGTTAAAAAAGCCTAGGGAGCGAATGGATTTGTCAGCTAAAAACAGAGTAGGGAAGTTAGTAGATGGGGAGATGGAGGTATTGGGTAGATGGCGAGAATATTTTGCGGAGCTTTTAAATGCTGACGAAGAAAGGGAGGCAGTAATTTCATGCACTGGCCAGGGAGGTATACCATGTTTTACGAGTGAAGAAGAGCAGGATGTACGTGTGGGGGAGGTGCGCGAGACATTACATAGAATGAAAGTGGGTAAAGCAGCTGGAACTGACGGGATCATAACAGAAATGTTAAAAGCAGGGGGGGATATAGTTTTGGAGTGGTTGGTATTTTTGTTTAATAAATGTATGAAGGAGGGGAAGGTACCTAGGGATTGGCAGAGAGCATGTATAGTCCCTTTATATAAAAGGAAGGGGGACAAAAGAGATTGTAAAAATTATCGAGGAATAAGTTTACTGAGTATACCAGGAAAAGTGTACGGTAGGATTATTATTGAAAGAATTAGAGGTAAGACAGAACGTAGGATTGCGAATGAGCAAGGAGGTTTTAGAGTGGGTGGGGGATGTTAAGATCAAGTGTTTACATTGAAGCATATATGTGAACAGTATTTAGATAAAGGTAGGGAAGTTTTTATTGCATTTATGGATTTAGAAAAGGCATATGATAGAGTGGATAGGTGAGCAATGTGGCAGATGTTGCTAGTATATAGAATAGGTGGTAAGTTACTAAATGCTATAAAGAGTTTTTATGAGGATAGTGGTGGGTAGACGTGTCCAATATGGCTGATCTCCAAAATGACAGCCAAAAACCGGGATAGAATTTCAGCCAAAAAAGTGGCCAAAATCCGAATTGGCTGATATCCGGAACAGCCGATAACCGAGGGTCCACTGTATGTGCATTTTTTATAAGCTTTGGAAATTTCAATTCTGACACAGTTTATGTAAATGGAAAAAAATATAGGAATACATATCAGTGTGGGTCATTCACATTGATAATACTGAATCAAGACTACGTATACAGAAAGAAAACACAAATAGATGGAAAATTTGTTTGAGAAATTTTATAATGATGCATCTTATGGATAACAGTTAACAGTGTATGTTATAGTACTTGAAAGATTTATTAGCCAACAAAACCAGCATACCTGAAACAATGCAGGAATGTCTGTTGTTGGTTGTTCAGGTGTATCAACTGCAATCATGTCTCCCTCAGGTCCCTCGATCACTGCAGTAGCTTCCACACCTTCCCCCTCACAGCCAACCATACCAACAGCACCACACACTGCTTCATTAGCATTGGCATCATCCTGAAATTGACGATACATTTTATTCCTCACTAGGAACTAATGTAATGCTCCACATGGCTTAGCAATTATTTCCACTGGCAAGAATGAAATATGATAAAATGCCAGCAGCTGTGGGAGAGTGGGAGGTGCCTAAAACAAATACAAATGTTAAGGTTACATACCAAAGTTTGTGCCAAGTCGTTTATTTCTCTTACAAAGTGGTTTATTTTTTACAATGTACATCGAGAAGTTATATATGGAATCTAAAATAACTGATAGACAATATCAGAGTACATTATTTTTTCTTTTTTTACAACTGCCATCTCTTACCAAGGCAGGGCAACCTAAACAAAAAGAAATGCATTCACCATCATTCATTCAATCACTGTCTTTCCAGAAGTGTACTGACATCACAATTCAGAGTACAGGCACTGCCCTTCCCACCTCTAGGACTTAAGTTTGGCTAACCAGTTTCCTCTGAATCCCTTCATAAAGGTACCTTACTCACACTCCAACAGAATGTCCAATAAAAATCACTGATCTCCATTTACTCTTAACATGCTCACAAAAGCCTGCTGATTGCCCCTAAACTTCAAGCCCCTAAACTCAAAGCCTCTTTTGCCCCCACCCTCCAACCATTCCTGCCACTCCAGATACATGTATAGTATATATACAGCCTCTCTTCACTTAACGACGGAGTTGCATTCCTAAGACCACATCGGTAAACGAATTCGTCGCTAAGCAAGGAGCATACTATAATGGTAGCAGGTTTGTGTCAACCATCTTTGATATTGTTTTAATGTCAACTTTGCACCATTTATAAAATTTTTAGTACACAGTGGTACCCCGAGTTTCGTACAGCTCCCAACTCGAACAATTATGTAAGTGTATTTTTGGGGGTCTGAAACACACTAATCTAATTTACATTATTCCTTATGGGAACAAACTAGTTCGGTAACGGCATTCGAACAGCCTTCTGAAACAAATTTTGTGTGAAACTCGGGGTACCATTATTTTTAAATTTTTATACAATAGTGTACTGTATATTGTAATAAATAGAATAGAGGATATCAGTTCTAATATGTATACATTATTTAGGTATGCATATTGGTCAGAGAGGTAGTCATAAGTCCGTGTCATCAGTAAACGTGTATGTCGCTAAGCGAGGAGAGGCTGTATACACTCTTTACATCATCTTATCCCTCTCCATCCTCTCTACATGCCTAAACTACCTAAACAACTGCTCCTCAGCCCTTGGACTTATAAGCTTGGTGACCCCACATCATTTCTACACACTGAATTCTCTGCATGATATTATTATATTATTACTAGGAGTATGCCAAATTATCAGTATTGGTAGGTATCGGCTATTTTTATGGTATCGCCACTAGTGACAATTTACTCAGCCATTTACTTATTACTTCAAACTTATAAATGTTTCAACTTCACTGTTTTAAATTGTGCTAAATTGTAATACTACTGATTTTTTTATAAACTATATCAAAACAGTAATTATTCTCTACTCAACTTACTAAAGCCATATAGCATGAACTAGCTGAATATTCAACTTTCTTGTATTCATTGTAACTCACCTAATGACCATATGTAAAATTACTGCACTGTTATTGCCTTATTAATCTTAAGTTAGTCTTAAGTTTGCCCAAAATGCTCTGCATATAAAGGGGCTTTTGTCATGTACACCAAATTGTTACACTCCTTTGTACAAACATTTATCATGCTAAAATAACCTTGTCATTGTCAAAGCAATTATGCTTGAAGGGCTTATCAACAATGAGGTTCCTGGAGGGATAAAAGTAGGAAACTAATTTTTGCTTCAGGTACATACACACTACCCAGATTGTGTAAATAAGTAAATTTATTTAGGTACTGGTACACAAGCACAATTATCATACATAGTAACATATGTGTAAATAACCTAGGATAACCCGAAAAAAAGTCAACATGACTTATTTCCATAGGGGTCATTTCTGTTAGGTGAATTCCTGTCTGAGAAGTGCAACATTTGTAGCAACAGAATGAATCTGTTGCAAATGAGGTGGTCACGAAAGATTCAGGGTACTGATGCAGTAGTCAATAGACCAGCACTGTGGTACACTGTGCTTGTAGATGCAAGGCATAAGCATGACTGTGGCAAGGAACAGACACATTTCGGCCACAGTTGTATCTTTCCATCTGTGCAGCTGTGACTATTCTACAATGTGTAATACCTGTTCATCTGGGTGACAATCAGGTTTATGAGCGGCTCGTCAAAGAAATAAATATTTTATTTATTGATTTATTTAAGGAACCTCCCTTGAAGGGGAAGTATGCATCCTGAATTTCGTTCATATCCAGAAGCAAAAAAATCGACCGAACAACGGTTCATATCATGAAAAGTTCGCATGGTGGGCGTTCATAAGCCAAGGTTGCACCATTATATTCTACTTTATAGAAAAAAAAGTTTGTTTATTTGTTTAATGCTAGGGTGCTAGACCATTTTGTTGGGGAGAGGAGAGGGATTAAAAGATGACAGATTTTATATAAGATGGGAGTTGTCACAGTTGCTCTTTGCTGATGATGTGGCTCTTTTGGAAGATTCTGAGAAGAAGTTGCAAAGACTGGTGGACATATAAAAGAGCAAGGTGATGACAGTAACAAACTCAAGGCAATGAAAGATTGACTATCAGATTGGAGGAATGGAGTATGGAATAAAGTGAACATACTCAGATATTAGGGATTGGACATGTCAGCAAACAGATCTATGATAGAATGGTGAACTACAGAATAAACAAAAGGAAAAAGATTGGTGGTATGTAAAGGAATTTCTGGAACAAAGGAAATTTATCTATGGAGATAAAAACAGGAATGTACCATAGTAGCACACTTTTATATGGGTGTAAGCACAGGCTCTAAACATTGCAATAAGGAGGCTGGAGGCAGTAGAGATGTTATGTTTTGAGCAACAAACAGGGTGAATATTATGCAGACAATCTGGAGCACAGAAATTGGAAGATGTGGAGTTATCAAAGGCATAAGTCAGAGGGCTGAGGAGGGGTTGCTGAGGCAGTTTGA
This sequence comes from Cherax quadricarinatus, assembly GCF_026875155.1. Lineage (NCBI taxonomy): Eukaryota > Metazoa > Arthropoda > Malacostraca > Decapoda > Parastacidae > Cherax > Cherax quadricarinatus. The sequence goes on from NC_069448.1 coordinate 6,192,061, forward strand.
CATATAAAGAGGATGAAGTAGATTAGGATGACCAAAAGAGTATAATTCTGGGATAGAGAGGTAGGGGTCATCTCAGGAAAGGTTGGAGGTGGCAAAGGAAGTTTTACAGCTAGGGGCTTGAGCCTTTGGCAAGCAAGTTAACATTTATAAAAGATCCATGGATACCGATAAGCTGGACTTCCTGGAGGTAGGAAGTAAAATGCATGAACTCTGAAGGAAGGAAAGGTAGAGATGTTGCAGTTGAGAGGGTAACCTGAACTGTCAAGCCATCATGCTTCTGGCAAGATGGTGATTAGAGTGAACAATTGTGAATATCTGCTTTCATGGGTCACCCTACCTTGGAGGGAGATAGCCAATACATTAAAAAAATTTAATTCATCTGCATTAACTGTTGCAACTGTCCTCAAGAATAAATCCAGAGCTTTTAATAATGGTAAATAAAGCTCTATTTTCTACAGCACAATATAATATGTTCATGATACTTATGTTTTTTTCTGAAGACAATGCAATTGGCTCATTGTGGACATTGTGGACATGGAAAACTGAAATTTCCATTATGAAATTTTACTTTATAAACTCTCTCAAGGAAGATTACTGTATTTATTAGACTGGGTACTGCCTGTATACATAATGAAAATCTAAGTTTATCATGGTACAGTAAACAATACAAGTGAACAAGGTAACCAACCTCAATGATGTTTAGCTTGCTCTCCATCTTCTGTGCCACCTCAGTGATGGAAGTTGTATTTGAGTTGATATTATTAAGGTTACTCCTGTCCCCTCCAGTCTTGGCCATGTTGTCCAGGTATAGCTGAGATGATGATGCCAAGTTGAAGTTATCAGCATTGCCATTACCATCATTGTCATTTCCTCCCCAATCATGCTCATCTTGGAACCAACTTTCTCCACCATATGATGACACAGAAGGAGACTTGGAGGAAGGGGCAGAGGTTCTCACAGCCGCAGGGTCTAGAATCTGACTTCGTAAACACGTCCAACTGTCAGAAGAAATTCATTTTGAACAGATGCAAATATAGCCTCTCTCATATACACTGACATTATATTCTTAACAGTTTATCATTATGAGGAAGGATAAAACTAATTAACAGAACACATTCTCTCTACACTTTGCAAGAGAGAGCTATTTAAAAACTATTTCAGGAATATTTTCAAACCTGTGTGGGCGATTCCAGCATTCCTGAGTAACACATGCGAATACATAGAGTGTTCGGTGATATAACACTCCTTCCAAAGGTGAATACACTTGAACTACCAAGGACTGCCTTCTGCCACAACGCTTACATATTGGAACTTCACACCCACTTAAACACCAGTCCTGAAATTAGAGGAGTAATGTAAAAATCAAATATTAAAAATCTAGCAAAGTAAATCAGGATTCAGTAACAAAAATTACTTAACAGTCTGACATTTTGGAAGGGAATGGTCTCTAACTCTTCTTAATTTTATTCAATATATGTAGTAGGCTGGTAGACAGCAACCACCCAGGGAGGTACTTGTGTACTGCCAAATAAGTGTAAGACAGAAACTTCTAACTGTTTTACAAGATGTAGGATTGCTGGTGGGTTTTTTTTTCCTCTCACAAACACACAATATAACAGGTATATCTTGCTGCTTCTACTTACACTTACATTACACTATACGTGCATGTACACGTTTATGTATACACACTCATTTGAGTTTTGTTTCTTCATTTTTTCTTAATACTCTCTGTTCTTATTATTTCCTTCCCTCTCCATGGGAAGTGAAATAAGCAATGTGTCTTGTAAAAAACGACTGTAATGCCAGGAGCAATGGATCAGTAACCCTTTCTCCCATATAGATTACTAAACACAAGAAGAAAACCTCTAACTTGGGATGTTTGAATGTGTGTGGATGTAGTGCAGATAAGAGAGACACAATTTTGGATGTTATGAATGAAATAAAAGCTGGATGTCCTAGCTCTAAGTGAAACAAAGCTGAAGGGGGTAGGAGAGTTTCAGTGGGGAGAAATAAATGAGATTTAGTCAGGTGTATCTGAGTTAGAGCTAAGGAACGGGCAGCAATAATATTGAAGAATCAGCTATGGAAGGAGAAGAGGGAATATGAATGTATATTACTATTATTATTATTATTTATTATCACACTGGCCGATTCCCACCAAGGCAGGGTGGCCCGAAAAAGAAAAACTTTCACCATCATTCACTCCATCACTGTCTTGCCAGAAGGGTGCTTTACACTACAGTTTTTAAACTGCAACATTAACACCCCTCCTTCAGAGTGCAGGCACTGTACTTCCCATCTCCAGGACTCAAGTCCGGCCTGCCGGTTTCCCTGAACTCCTTCATAAATGTTACTTTGCTCACACTCCAACAGCACGTCAAGTATTAAAAACCATTTGTCTCCATTCACTCCTATCAATACGCTCACGCATGCCTGCTGGAAGTCCAAGCCCCTCGCACACAAAAACCTCCTTTACCCCCTCCCTCCAACCTTTCCTAGGCCGACCCCTACCCCGCCTTCCTTCCATTACAGACTGATACACTCTTGAAGTTATTCTGTTTCGCTCCATTCTCTCCACATGTCCGAACCACCTCAACAACCCTTCCTCAGCCCTCTGGACAACAGTTTTGGTAATCCCGCACCTCCTCCTAACTTCCAAACTACGAATTCTCTGCATTATATTCACACCACACATTGCCCTCAGACATGACATCTCCACTGCCTCAGCCTTCTCCTCGCTGCAACATTCATCACCCATGCTTCACACCCATATAAGAGCGTTGGTAAAACTATACTCTCATACATTCCCCTCTTTGCCTCCAAGGACAAAGTTCTTTGTCTCCACAGACTCCTAAGTGCACCACTCACCCTTTTCCCCTCATCAATTCTATGATTCACCTCATCTTTCATAGACCCATCCGCTGACACGTCCACTCCCAAATATCTGAATACATTCACCTCCTCCATACTCTCTCCCTCAATCTGATATCCAATCTTTCATCACCTAATCTTTTTGTTATCCTCATAACCTTACTCTTTCCTGTATTCACTTTCAATTTTCTTCTTTTGCACACCCTACCAAATTCATCCACCAATCTCTGCAACTTCTCTTCAGAATCTCCCAAGAGCACAGTGTCATTAGCAAAGAGCAACTGTGACAACTCCCACTTTATGTGTGATTCTTTATCTTTTAACTCCACGCCTCTTGCCAAGACCCTCACATTTACTTCTCTTACAACCCCATCTATAAATATATTAAACAACCACGGTGACATCATACATCCTTGTCTAAGGCCTACTTTTACTGGGAAATAATTTCCCTCTTTCCTACATACTCTAACTTGAGCCTCACTATCCTCGTAAAAACTCTTCACTGCTTTCAGTAACCTACCTCCTACACCATACACCTGCAACATCTGCCACATTGCCCCCCTATCCACCCTGTCATATGCCTTTTCCAAATCCATACATGCCACAAAGACCTCTTTAGCCTTATCTAAATACTGTTCACTTATATGTTTCACTGTAAACACCTGGTCCACACACCCCCTACCTTTCCTAAAGCCTCCTTGTTCATCTGCTATCCTATTCTCCGTCTTATTCTTAATTCTTTCAATAATAACTCTACCATACACTTTGCCAGGTATACTCAACAGACTTATCCCCCTATAATTTTTGCACTCTCTTTTATCCCCTTTGCCTTTATACAAAGGAACTATGCATGCTCTCTGCCAATCCTTAGGTACCTTACCCTCTTCCATACATTTATTAAATAATTGCACCAACCACTCCAAAACTATATCCCCACCTGCTTTTAACATTTCTATCTTTATCCCATCAATCCCGGCTGCCTTACCCCCTTTCATTTTACCTACTGCCTCACGAACTTCCCCCACACTCACAACTGGCTCTTCCTCACTCCTACAAGATGTTGTTCCTCCTTGCCCTATACACGAAATCACAGGAGAGGAGAGTTATTAAATGGAGAGTTAGAGGTATTGGGAAGATGGAGGGAATATTTTGAGGAATTGTTAAATGTTGAAGATAGGGAAGCTGTGATTTCGTGTATATTACTATTATTATGATATAAAAAAGAAGTGCTCAATCTGCAAGGGGCATACAGCACAGCAGGGAAGGGGATAGTGCAAAATCATAGAGTAGCAAGGGTGGAGAGGATAAGAGGGAGAGTTAGAAAGGGCTGTTGAGGAGTGTTAAAGGAAGTATCATCAAAGCTTGTGTACTGAATCAGTTGCAGTTAAAAAGTCAGTGAGGGAGTCTGAGTCAAAGGTAGGTCCATCAGCAAGGAGGGAAGATAAAGTAAGGGCGTCAGAGTGATGACGACGTTGTAGGTAAATTCTGTGTGATTGTTGATAGATCAAACAGTCCAATAGAATATGGCTAACTGAAACTGGAACCTGACAATTCCCCCAGGGTGGAACAGGGTGCCTCTACATGAGATACCCATGAGTAAGACAAGTGTGCCTGATGTAAAAATGAGGGAGTATAGTCTCCCAACCTCGGCATCGATGACAAGAAGATAGCCAGAAACCTAAACTTGGTTTGACAGAATGTAATTTATGTATCATATCAGACCAACGATGTTTGCCAACAGTTGCAAAGGGGGTTAAAAATTACAGCAAAATAGGTTGTGAATGGAACACCTCTATATGAAATTAGGGAGTCATTTACTGCTGACCGCACAGCAGTGTTGGCCTGTTCACTGCCCTGAAAGTCAACATAACCAGGGACCCAAGAGAAAACAATATTTATTTTTAATAGAGATGTGATGTAACCAAAGTTGTATATGAAGAACCAGGAGATGAGGTGAATCAAATTTTGTATAGCATGCAAAGCACTAAGGGAGTCTGAGACTACTACAAATGGCAACAGAGGCATAGATGCAATACGGTAATTGCTACGAGAATTGCATACAATTCAGATGTAAAAATGCTAACCAAGTCTAATAAATCCCCTCACACTATGCTGTCCAGAAACACTTGCTGCAAACCCTACACTGTCAGAGGATTTAGAACTATCAGTATACACTGCGACAGCATGAGAATGAGACCGAAGTGATGAAGAAAAAGAGAGCGAGAAGAAACCATGGGTATTTGGGCTTTCACGCATGGCAGTGGGAAAGAACAAACATGAACCATCAGAACCTCCCAAGGAGGAGGGAAAAGTTAGATGCTAGATGAATATATAAAGGGGGAAACTGAAGAGAAGACAAGAGTGAATGAAGACAAACAGAAAAAGGACAGAGTAAACAGGGGCAATGAACAAGCACTGGACCTTTACTAATGTCTGTTACTATCCTGTATACAGAAAGATTGTGAAGGTCATGAGAACAAACAAAATAACAGAGGTAATGAGCATCATGGTGACCATTCAAGGATAGAATACAGCCTCTCCTCACTTAACAACAGAGTTCCATTCCTAAGACCATGTCATTAAACGAATTCATCGTTAAGTGAGGAACACACTATAATGGTAGAGAGTCATGTCAACCATCTTTGATATTTTTTAATGTCACCTATGAGCCATTTATAACATTTCTGGTATATTTTTAAATGTTTATACAGTAATGTATTGTATATTGAAGTAAACAGAATAGAGCTTTCAACAGGTGAGAAGCGAAAAGCACCTAGGCATAAACATAATCCTTGGCAATGGATGGGATCAAGGTTAAAAAGAGTTACAGGAGAGGCCGCTGAATACATCTGGTCACCACAATCTAGTTCTGATAAAATTAAGCTGAATGCAGTTGAAGGAAAGTTCAATGATCAGCCCCCCATTAAAGATGAGTGAGGGTTTTAAGGAGGTTCAGCTGGCTATGACAAGTTGCCTTTAAGGAAGTAATGCGAGGTTTCCAGGATAACCGACGGTCAAACAGAAGGCTGAGAAATCTGACTGTATCACATAGAGATATATGAGCCATACAGGTACAATGAAATATCATGGACAATAGAATGTCTGGTGAAAGTGATTTGGCGTTTCAGTACTAGAAAATTTAAACCATGAATAGTGGCCCAATTGGAAACACGGATGACAGCATTCTGGAAAGAAACTTCAATGATGTGACAGTCAGCACCTGCACAAGCTACAGCAAAGTCATCAACAGAGTGATAACCAAATATTAGATGGAAGAACACAGAGCTGGCCTTAGGTCCAGGGCCCAACTGGGAACAATTATGGTGGGCCCCATGTATGGAAAGCAATTAAATTGCGCACTTAAAAAAGGCATGCGAGTTAATAGACCAAACAGATGTAAGCTACATTTTAATATAAAACTGCATACATGTAAGCCTACAAGTAACAAACAAAATTTGTATATCACCTATGAAAAGTACAGTCACAATACCACTTGCTTTAGTGACTGAAATGATTTATTAATTCCCCAACATGTTGAACATTAAAATGGTATAAAATACCGACAGGTTGTTAGGTAAGACACATATGCAACAGTTAGGTATCTTTATTATGAAACGTTTCGCCTACACAGTAGGCTTCTTCAGTCAAGTACAGAAAAGTTGTTAGAAGCAGAAGATACTTGAAGACGATGTAATCAGTCCATCACCCTTAAAGTTTTGAGGTGGTCAGTCCCTCAGTCTGGAGAAGAGCATTGTTCCATAGTATGAAACAATATGGAGATGAAGTGACAGGATGGAGCTTTTTATAGCGCCAAGAGGTGAGACGTAGGCCACTAGGAGAGGTAAGAACTCAGAACTGGATTTGAGAAGGACCTGACCTCTCAACATCTGAGTTCTTACCTCTCCTAGTGGCCTACGTCTCACCTCTTGGCGCTATAAAAAGCTCCATCCTGTCACTTCATCTCCATATTGTTTCATACTATGGAACAATGCTCTTCTCCAGACTGAGGGACTGACCACCTCAAAACTTTAAGGGTGATGGACTGATTACATCGTCTTCAAGTATCTTCTGCTTCTATCAACTTTTCTGTACTTGACTGAAGAAGCCTACTGTGTAGGCGAAACGTTTCATAATAAAGATACCTAACTGTTGCATATGTGTCTTACCTAACAATTCCCCAACATATTATATCCAAGGCCCCTTTTTTTTTTTTTTTTTTTTTTTGCTTTGTGTTGTTGTGTACACTTGACAAGCCGAGAGTAGATTACACTCTAGTGTGGGGCCCAACTGGGAGCAATCAGTCCAATCAGCTTAAGGCCAGCCCTGGAAGAACATATGCCAGATCATTTATAGCAAGGAGAAAAAGTGTGGTGCTAAGAACACATTCCTGGGGGGACACCTTCACCTTGGACAAAGTCCGATGAAAGCAAATTATTAACCCGAACACAGAAATGCTTTTCAATAAGTTCTTAAGAAACAAGGGCAGATTGCCTCGGAGGCCTAACGAGTGAGCATGGGCCAAGATGTTATATCTCCAAATTGTGTCATATGCCTTCTCAAGATCAAAAAAGATGGCAATAACTGAGTGGCTATTGGCAAAGGCATTACAAACATACATATCTAAACAGACTAGGGGGTCAATAATAGAGCGGCACTTACGAAAGCCATATTAACTAGTGGAGAGGCTATTGTGTCTCTCTAAATACCACATCAAGTGTCTATTTACCAGACGTTCCATCAACTTGCAAACTGCACTGGAAAGAGCAATGGGACGATAGTGGGAGGCATCACATCTCGAAGTACATGGTTTACAAAAAGGTAGAACAATGGCAGATTTCCACAGCCGGGAAAGAACTCCCTGCAACCAAGCAAGATTAAATAGATGTAAGAGGATAGCACGGGCTTGACGGATGTAAATGCTGGAGCATACAAATATGAATACCATCAGGCCCAGCTGCCTGCAATTGGAAAGCAAAAAGCGTCGACTCTAATCAACCCTTTCACTGTTTCGGCCGTAGATATACGTCTTACGAGCCAGTGTTTCTGACATATTAATACACCTAAATTCTAGTGGCTCCAAAGAAAGCTAGCAGGCCCACATGTGAGAGAATGGGTCTGTGTGGTCAGTGTGCACAGTATAAAAAAAAATCCTGCAGCACGCAGTGCATGAGAAAAACAAAACTCTGACCATGTTTTTGGATTAAAATGCAGACTCTGAGGTGTATTTTCGTATGGTATTTATGGTTGTATTCTCGTTTTCTTGGTCTCATTTGATAGAGAGCGTAATTCCGTAAGTTTTCTATCAAATTTCGTACTTTTGGTGTCATTACTATCGGGAAAAGATTCTCTATCATTTTTTTTTTTTCGAATATTTTGTGACACAGAGACAGTTTCAGAATTGAGGTTATGACAGTGAAAGGATTTAAGAAGTGTAAAAGGCACATTATAAGACTCTTCTCTGTTAGAAGAAAAGTCTAAGGGTTCTAACTCTGGCAGGCTTGGAGGAAAGAAATGAGAGGCATAGATGTAGCCCCTGAGAGACATGGACTAAATGATTACCAATTTCAGAGGCACCTTCAGTTACCTGAAGAACAGGCACCGGGTCGGGAGACTATTTGCCATTCAGTTTCTGTTCTTTTTTCCAGACTGCACTCACAGAGGAAGCCGAAGTGATGGTAGAAACGTAATCCTGCCAATAAACGAGTTTAGCTTAATGGATGACACAGCAGGCAACATTCTTGTCCACTCAAAATCAAGGAGTCACTCTGTGGTCCTACTGTAACGATATCTGCTCCATGCAGCACGTTTCAAACGTACCACATGAGCACAAGCAGGAGACCACCAAGGCACGCATTTCTGAGAATGCTTGCCTGAGGTTTGGGGTATAGAATGTGAAGCTGTGGTTAAAACTGAGGTCAAAAAGAGGTGTAACAGGTCATCACTGGAGATGAAGAAAGGTCCTCGCTAAAAGCAGTTTGGTGCAAGTACAAGTCCCAATTCGCTCAGTCAAATTGCAAGCGTGGACTTCAAGGAGGTGGAGAATACGAATGGGAAGTAATGAGGATTGGAAAATGATCACTCATGTAAATCTGGGAGCACAGACCAGGTGAAGTCTAGTACTGTTGATGAAGAGCAAACTGAGACATTGATGCAAGAGAGAGATTGAGTACGAGGATCAAAATGGGTGGGAGTATCCGTATTTAAAGCATGGAGAGGAAGAGAAGTGAGAAGAGCCTCTAACTGTATGCTGCAAGAGTCACAGTGAGACTCCCCATAGGAAATGGTGAACATTAAAATTACCTAATAAAAGAAGTGGTGGTGGAAATGAAGAAACCAGAAACTTAACATTTGTGATAGATAATTCCCGTGAAGAAGAGAGAGAAAAAAGCAGACCATATACCACTTATTCAAGTAGATGCGTGCTGCAGTGTAGTGCAGCAAAGTACAAACAAGATCCAATGGTATGGTATACCAGTGCATACATGCAGTGCACTTTCATTAAAGGTTCCATCAGGAAAAGGATCCGATGAATATAATAAAACAGCCTGAGATGGGATGGATAACAGTGGAGCATAATTTGGGTTCTTATAAACAAACACAAACAAACAGGGGAAAACTGGCCATTTAGATGTGGAACTGGAGGTGGCCCGTTTTGAGGTGGACAGGTGACACATCATATGGGGAGAAGCTGGAAGCATGGTCAAAGACGTATGGAGATCAGACGTGTCAAAGGAGTCAGGCCAAGTCATGGTGTCAGAAGTATGACAAAATGTCACCTGCAGAAAATAGGCAGGGTCATAAGAGGGTGCTGCTACAGAAAGGTGACCCAGGAGAAGCAGTTTCATTGATTTGGGATCCCATGGTTAGGTCTTTCTTGTCTTTTTGTTTTTAGAAAAAAAAGGGGGAGGGGGAACATGGAGGGGTAGCTCCTAAGGGAAAAGGACCATAAGTCCCCCTCTGTGCCCAAGAGGACCTCACTACAGGCAGTAGTGCAAATGCGGCATGGAACCCGTGCAATACGCTACCCTTCATGCCAGTAAACCAGCAAACCGGGATAGCAACCTCACTATCTACCGAGCCACCTTGGTGGACTAAAGAGGGTGGTTGGATACCCACCACAAAGCATACTTGATTCACACACCACCTCCTAGAATCCCACAGACAGCCTCCAGAGATAGACCTATCATCTGAAAGGCACCCAAAGCCTTCCCTCAGTAGACTGGAGAGGGATTGGGATCTCCAGAAGATCCAGATTCCATGGCAAAATACACTACCGCCAAGAACTTCAATGGAATGGGATGGACCACGGTACCCTTTCCCCAACTTAGGAACTAGAATGCCTGAGGGAAGAACCCCATAGGCTGAAAACAGGAAATGGAAGGAATAGGGAGAGGAGGAGGAATGGAGAGGATGGGACAGGGAAGGGGAGGACTAGGGGTAATTAGGTTCAATTGGAGGAAGAAGACCAAAGAGTCCAATTCCTCAGACCAAAAGCCTCTTCGCTGCAGCAAGGAGCCCCCTTCCCCCTTGAATAGCTACCATACACTTTACCAGGTACACTCAACAGACTTATTCCCCTATAATTTTTACACTCTCTTTTGTTCCCTTTGCCTGAATAAAAAGGAACTATGCATGCTCTTTGCCAATCCCTAGGTATCTTACCCTTTTCCCTACATTTATTAAATAAAAGCATTAACCACTCCAAAACTATATCCCCACCTGCTTTTAACATTTCTATCTTTATCCCATCAATTCCAGCTGCTTTACCCCTTTCATTCCACCCACTGCCTTATGCACTTCCCCCACTCACAACTGGCTCTTCCTCACTCCTACAAAATGTTATTCCTCCTTGCTCTATACACAAAATCACAGATTCTCTATGTTCGTCAATGTTTAACAATGCCTCAAAATATTCCCTTCATCTTCCAAATACCTCTAATTCTCTATTTAATAACTCTTCTCTCCTATATTTAACTATCAAATCCATTCGTTCCCTAAGATTTCTCAATATTTTAATCTCATTCCAAAACTTATTCTTATTTTCAACAAAATTTGTTGATAACATCTCACCAGCTCTCTCATTTGCACTCTGTTTACATTCCTTTACCACTCTTTTAACTTCTCTTTTTCTCTCCATATACTCCCTCCTCGTATCACTTCTACTTCGCAAAAAACACTCATATGTTCACTTTTTCTTACTTTCTACTCTCTCTACCGCGTAGGGAATGATTTTTGTGTGCAAATTTGGTACTAATCCCTCTAGAATTTTCCAGGTGTATATTATCATTTATCTTTCCTGCTTGTATTCCAGGGAGTACAAGTCGAGGAACTTCAACCGTTCCCAGTAATTTAGGCGTTTCATCGTACTTATGCGTGCCATGAAAGCTCTCTGTACACTCTCCAGATCAGCAATTTTACCTGCCTTGAAAGGCACCATTAGTGTACAGCAATATTCCAGCCTAGAGAGAACTAGCGATTTAAAGAGAATCATCATGGGCTTTGCGTCCCTGGTTTTGAAGGTTCTCATTATCCATCCCATCATTTTTCTAGCAAATGTGGTTGATACATCATTTTCATCTTTGAAAGTGAGATCCTCTGACATTATCACTCCCAGGTCCTTCACATTAATTTTTTGCTCTATCATCAGCAATATAAAATTATAGGAATAAAATATATTATAAAATATTTACCGAGTCCTTTCTCTGAGGTTGCAGTAGGGGTCCCGACCCTGAAAGGATTAATGCTTACCCCCTAATTTTTTTTTTTATCACACTGGCCGATTCCCACCAAGGCAGGGTGGCCCGAAAAAGAAAAACTTTCACCATCATTCACTCCATCACTGTCTTGCCAGAAGGGTGCTTTACACTACAGTTTTTAAACTGCAACATTAACACCCCTCCTTCAGAGTGCAGGCACTGTACTTCCCATCTCCAGGACTCAAGTCCGGCCTGCCGGTTTCCCTGAACCCCTTCATAAATGTTACTTTGCTCACACTCCAACAGCACGTCAAGTATTAAAAAACCCTTTGTCTCCATTCACTCCTATCAATACGCTCACGCATGCCTGCTGGAAGTCCAAGCCCCTCGCACACAAAACCTCCTTTACCCCCTCCCTCCAACCTTTCCTAGGCCGACCCCTACCCCGTCTTCCTTCCACTACAGACTGATACACTCTTGAAGTCACTCTGTTTCACTCCATTCTCTCTACATGTCCGAACCACCTCAACAACCCTTCCTCAGCCCTCTGGACAACAGTTTTGGTAATCCCGCACCTCCTCCTAACTTCCAAACTACGAATTCTCTGCATTATATTCACACCACACATTGCCCTCAGACATGACATCTCCACTGCCTCCAGCCTTCTCCTCGCTGCAACATTCATCACCCATGCTTCACACCCATATAAGAGCGTTGGTAAAAACTATTACTCTCATACATTCCCCTCTTTGCCTCCAAGGACAAAGTTCTTTGTCTCCACGACTCCTAAGTGCACCACTCACCCTTTTCCCCTCATCAATTCTATGATTCACCTCATCTTTCATAGACCCATCCGCTGACACGTCCACTCCCAAATATCTGAATACATTCACCTCCTCCATACTCTCTCCCTCCAATCTGATATCCAATCTTTCACCACCTAAATATAACATAATAATTACCCAAGGATAACCCAAGAAAGTCAAACAATATGACACATTCCCATATTTTGAGGCATATCACACATAACTAATGTAAAATTCCCTGGTACCATGGAACCCCGAGTTTCAAACGCATTGACTATCGAATGCTTCGAGTTTTGACCACTTTTTTCACACCAATTGTCCCAAGTATCGAACATGCCCCGTGTTTTGAACTTCATACCAGACCTGTCTGCCTGCCTGGCACCTGTGCGCCTCCCCACACAGGCATTGAGAGTCAGTCTGGCTTTGTTTCTCGAATGAACATTACATTATATACATACTAGGCATTTAAAGTGCCCTAGAGCAATAAAATGCATATACAGTACACTCACTACTTACCATCAACAGCCTGATTGACCAAGCAAAAACCAGATGAGCCTGGCCCATAGCTGGGCTCCAAGAGCAGTAAGAATCTCGAAACTCATCAAAGGTAAAGGTACTCACTCACTAGTCCACCTGCTCGCACCCACTAGCTTGTCACACAATGGACTCACCCTGAGGCTCATTCCAAAATGGAGAGGAAAGACTGCAGTTTAAGCCACATTTTCCTCTACATGTACTCTACCTTGTAAGCCAATTTTTCATGGCATGTTCATGGAGAAAAGCCACAATTTTGAAACCATGTTATAGAAAAAACATGTTAGCGGATTGCATATTATCCGACAGTTTACTGTATACAGACAAAACTTATGAGCATTTGCAAATTTCTGAATTCTGGAAGACTTCAAAACCTAACATGGAATTTTGAGTTTTTACTGTTTTACGAATCCCTCTCTCCAAGATTACCTTCATCTCACTCTGGCTGTACTGTATTACACTTCAGTATGGTGTGTTTTTCTCTACAAAAATCTGTCCATTTTTTCTTCACCTGTTGCACATAAGATTAATAAACTTTTACACAAATTCTATACACGAGGTGTGAAGGTTTACAGAGTTAAAATGTCTAAAACGCCAGATTCAGAATAGTTTTGATCCCAACATACTGGATACAATGTACTATTACTGTAAATGTTGATATAAAAAAAGAATTACTGTCTTATGGTAGTTATGTATGCATTCAACACAAGCTCTTTGCAGTGAACTTGCAAATATGGTGAGGCTATACATTTTAAATAAAGTAAAGAAAATAGATAACCTGCACACATGCACACACGCATGCATGCATTCACACACACACGTATATATAGTTATATACAACTCACGAAATCGTAATGACATGATTGCAAACAAACCATACCACGGGCGGGGATAGAACCCACGATCAGAGAGTTTTGAGACTCTCTGATCGCGGGTTCTATCTCCGCCCGTGGTATGGTTAGTTATATACTATACATTAATAAGAAAGATTTCTGAAATACATTCTGCTGCAAGCAATTTCTTTATACATATTTTTAAATTGAAACAAAAAAGTTACTTAAGTCAAAAGCTACTAGTGTGATGTACATATCCTGACACAAAGATGTGTCGTAAGACAATAATAAAACTCGCTGAAACAATCAAATTCAAAGATGAAAAATGGGAAAAAAGTCCATAAATTGGTTATTGGTATCTTCCTATTTTAAAAACACTAATATATATATAGCCATCTGAAACCTCAGCGACATATCTTCAGTCAATAGTAGTAAGAAACAATCATTTACCACTTATTAAAAAACAATTCATGAAGCTTGTTGCACAACGGAAAATTAAAACTTAACTACAGTAACAGAGTAGAGTATATCTTCAAAACTGGGACAGGGTGCACATCCACACATTTACATGGATATGATAACACAAATATCTCTTCTCCTCAGAAAGGTTTGCAACAGATGGTTATGCCTACCTTGATACACCAACCTGAGGACTTCCTGCACAGACCTACAGGCTATCTAGCCACTTGCAGGAACCTGGCAATATCAACACCATCCTGTACAAAGATTTCCATAATCACCAAAAGAATTGTATACAAAAAAATAATCTGAATGGATTCACACTGATTACATAACTGCAACAAGTTTCACACAAGCAATCACTACATACCAAACACTTATTAAATAACAATTCTCATTTGCAGACTCACACCACTATCATTTTACAAACTTTAATAACACTTCCTTGGATGCACAGTAAATACTCACTAAAGAGTGAACTGTTATTTGCAAAATTTATTGCAATGTATTTAACAGCAATATACTGTATCAAATGTTTTGAAAAATTTGTATGCACACGAAGCAGTTAGCTCTACACTGCTCCTAGGGTAATCAGATCCATGCACTCGAGTAGTCTTTCGTCTAGTGAGCCAACAGCCAGCTGCTTACTGAATGGCTTAACACTTCATGACCAAAACCAAAGGATTTTAAGATCTTTTCTCAATTTTTCTGAATTCCTTCTCATCATTTCACATTAGCCATGGCATCTAAGAGGACTGCTAGTGATACTGGAAGTCAGAAGGTAAGGATGTAACAATAATTAAGAAAATAGCTTGTATATTATTCTATGTCTACATATTTACATACAACATTGAATAAGCAAATTTAAAGATTCAATACAGGATTACAGCTTTTCGTGTATATACATGTATTCTTAGAGTATTTGTAAATTAAACATTTGCATATTTAGAATGAATGCAGAAGTGTCAAGGATTTTGTGTCTGCTGCTACAACTCAGTAAGGCAGAATTTATGGGAACTGTGAAGATTCTGTAATGTATTTCACCCAAAATGCCAGATAATAATGTGGAGTCTTTGAACATTTTTACTTCACATTTAGAATGAGCGTGGAAGATAAGAGGATTCTCTTTGTCAACCAGTAATGACAGTGACAGGAAATCATTAGTTCTGAAGTTTTAGTATATCATACAGTGGAACCTCGGTACTCAAACAGCTTTCTACTCAAACAAATCTTGGCACTCGACCAAACCAACACGACCTGCCAGAACTTCACTGTAACTATTTCGTGTTTCCTCACATTTCTGGTGTTTTTTTTATATTTTTTGTATAAATAAATCACCATGGGGCCTATGAAGATTAGTGATAACAGCCAACCAAAAAGAAAGTTGGTTGAGAAGAATTCATTTGATACTTCAACAGATCAGCACTTGAATAGCCTTCTGGAATGCATTAAGTTCGAGTACAGAGGTTCCATTGTATATGCACTCCCAAGTGTCACGTATACTGACTGCCCAGTCACCAGGACTAAAATCAGCCACAATGCCTTAACTAACTGTTATAAGGACATAACTCATACAGTGGATTTAACATGGAATGTAACTACTGTGCTAAGTGAGTATTTGCTGTATTTAACAATTCATCACCAATCATCATCTTCCGGAAAGGTTTATTCAGTCTTGCCACCAACCAATAAAACAGGCACAGTAAAACCCCTAACTCACCAATATTTGTACTTATTAAACGGATACTTGGGAATTGCAGTAATTTGTTACAACTGCCAATCTTCAGAAAAGAACATAGCAAATACATACTCAGAAATTATTTTTCTCCATTATTTTTTAAAATACATTTATATTTATGTTCATTTTAGGATGATGGGAAAGTTCACAATTGTTTGATACATCTGTATTGATAAAGAAACCTTCTTTTTGCCAGTGTTTAGCTTCTTGTGCACACAGTATAGCAGAAAGAGTTGGAACCTTGTGCAGCTTGTCTTTGCTCCACTCCCACCAACCACCAAAAATGTGGCTACCTATTATTTACAGATTGCTCCCACCCTTTCTTATTTTTCATTTATATTACCTAATGAACCCGATACTTTAAAATTATAACTGTTAAAAGCCAATTTCCTTATTATATACTGGTAAATGAATTAATTTAAATATAATATAATATAAAAATTACAGAATAATTTACAATAGTTACTAATCACAAATATCATCTGGAAAACAGTTTGTATTGGGTTTTGGGTTTAGTTTACCAGTGCCACAGCACTAAAACCACCACCAGCCAGTAACCCAAGGCCTACCCTTGTTCCTGACCTTGAGCACAGGAAAAAAAGAAAAGCACGTCTTATATGCCGAAAAATCTAGTAGTATTTACAGTTTTGTCAAAGTTGAATTGCTGCTTCTGCCCACACAGTGTTGTATGGGATGTGATGGAAGGAGAGGGAAATGAAAGGAAAAAGTAGTCCAGTTACTGCTACCCATGCTGTATTAAGTTGGATAAGACAGTAGGAGGGAAGAATGAAGGATTCATCTGAAAACTGCACATTATTTATTTATTTCATTCTTAAAAGTAAATGAAACTGGAAAACTATAATTCGTAAATGCATCTCTCATTATAAAAATGGTTGTCTATGGGGAAAATAAGTTCCCAGTTTTGAGCACTGAAATCATGAATTTGTTGAACTATCATACAGGTAAGATCTTCAGTAATCAGACAAAAAATTAGCATCCAAAACACCACCAATAAATGAACCTGCACTACTGTCTGTTTTTTTTCCTAAGCCTAACTCATTGCCATAGCCCTATACCTGGAGTATACGTGGAGAGGGTTTTCGGGGGTTAACACCCCGCGGCTTGGTCTGAGACAAGGCCCCTTGGTGGATCAGGGGCCCGAAACAACCAGTTGTTACTGCTAGCTGCACGCCCAAATGATGCACGAAACCCCAGCCCGGCTGGTCTGATACTGACTTTAGGTGCCTGTCCAGTGCCTTCTTGAAGACAGCCAGGGGTCTAATGAAGACAGCCAGGATTATTTATGTACAGGTACACCAGCACTAAAACATACATCTTAATGCTGGGAAAGTACCACCACTGGGTTAATGCTTGGATCTCCCATATATATAAATTAAATGAAACCGCTGGTTAAACAATAAAGCTGTGAATGCGTGAAACAAATATCCACTGATGCAAGTAGTTTGGGGTTTGCTTAAAAAAATAGGTTAGACAAATACACAAGTGAAAGAGTTGGGCAAGAGTCTACTCGTGGTCAAACAAGGCCATTATAAGACTATTTGGAATAGTAACCTTGGAAAACCCTTAATAACCCAGGATAAACCAAGGGAGCCAAATGGTATCTATTTACTGCCAGGTAATAGGAGCAGCAAGTGTTAGGAGAACTTGCCCAGGCTTCAACCCAGGCACTTTCAATTGAGACGAACGCGCAACCAATGAACTATAAGGATCAGACTCACATTCAAGTTGTTTCAAATCAATACATGTACAAAATATACAATACTCAGGAAGCCAACAGGATGCACAGCATTTAGGGCAGTGCCATGCTCATACTACAGTGATCCTATCTTCTAATTTTTCTAAGTTCTGAGATTTTAATTTTGCTTTTCCTATATGTAGACGATCTCACGCTGTCAGGGTCAATGCTCTTCAGTAAAGGTTTTGTTTTGTTAGTTAATGGTGAAGCTATTTTTCTTCATCTTTTACATATTAAATACACTGGTGATAGTCATCACACGTCTGTCTGATACAACTCTCAGACAAATTCTAATCTAATAAATAATACAAAATGAAATAGGAAAAAATAATCAATATGCAGCCGATTTTATAAACTTACTGGTGTTCCGCCAATTTTGCTGCTGGTAAAGCTGGCCAGTTGTTGATTTCTGGAAGATATTTGCTCATCAACATAGCCCAGTAGCACCAACTGCGGCTTCGACGCCATTATCTCCACTGTATTTTCCACCACGAGAACTACACCTTAACTAAATCTTGATCACCTTTACGGTAATCGCATTGTTGCAGACCTCCAGCAGACGATACATCAATAAATTCCGCCGTTCGAAAACTCGAGTGTCATCGAGGAATGATGAATATGTTGCGTTGTGATTGGCTGAGTGAAGCAAAACAAGGTTGAGCTACGTTCTTATTGGTTATTGATTTTGAGGCCTTGTGTTGCGCATCACCTCGTTATGTCCCTAGAACATTTTAATGCTTTTCTGGAAAATATGTACTATCTATGGTAAATCAAAATTTACAGATAATTGCTTAATTACAATAATGAAGAAGTCAAATATATTTTAATTTATAACTTGATGAATTAAAGCTAATTTAAATAACCCTACACAAGTATTTCTTTCCCAGCACACAACGCCAGTCAGCAGCGGCTTGTTTAAACTTGCTAAGAAATATCTTTCTAGAATAAGAGTTCAGAAATAACAAAGAAATATTATACTATCAACAAATTGTAATATAACTGTTATACAGTAATAGTGTTATATAAAATGTGGTAGACAGATTCACAAAAAAAAAAAAAAATGCCTGGAGGAAATTTGACAACATTTCGGTAGAGTGGGAACTTGTAAGATGCCCACTCTGGCAATCACTGTTGACACATAACACAAGACTCTTCCAGTCCTATTCTCACAAGTGTTCCCATGGATACATTTCTTTTTTAAAGGAGTTAACTAACCTGCAGGAAATTCCTGTCTCCATGCACAAACTAGAACAGACTTACTTGTGCGATAAGGCACCTAAACTACTGGGAACGGTTGAAAGTCCTTGATCTGTATTCCCTGGAACGCAGGCGAGAGAGATACATGATAATATACACTTGGAAGGTCCTGGAGGAATTGGTACCAAATCTGCACACGAAAGTCACTCCATATGAAAGCAAAAGACTCGGCAGGAGATGCAACATTCCCCCGATGAAAAGCAGGGGCGCCACGAGTACACTGAGAGACAACTTGATAAATTAGACACATGTGCAACTCTTGGGTATCTTTATTGAGGAAACGTTTCGCTACACAGTTGCTTCATCAGTCCATACAAAGGCGAATCGTGAAGAACAGGAGAAGAATGAGGTAATCAGTCCCTCAACCTTGAGTCGATGTGGTCAGTCCATCAATCTTGAATAGAATACAACATATGTGCCGAGAAGTAGCTTATATACCGTAGGCAGGAGAGGTGCAGCAGACGTAGGTGGTGTCACATTTGTTCAAAGTGGAAGTAGGTCGTGCCCAAGGGTTAGGCAAGCGAAGAATTCCCAAGTATTAAGATCCCAAGAAGTTGCAGTGTCTGACAGGATTGTAGATGAATGGTTCAGAGAACCGACATGTTGATAAATTAGACACATGTGCAACTCTTGGGTATCTTTATTGAGGAAACGTTTCGCCACACAGTGGCTTCATCAGTCCATACAAAGGAGAAACGTGAAGAACAGGAGAAGAATGAGGTATCAGTACCTAAACCCTGTGAATGACATGACAGAAGGGAGAGACTCAGAAGTGTCCTTGTTTACAGATTATGTGAAGTTAATGAGGGGAATTAAATCGGACGAGGATAAGGCTGGAAGCTTGGTCCAGCAACTAACTCCTCAAATTTAACCCCGCCAAATGCAAAGTCATGAAGATCGGGGAAGGGCAAAGAAGACCACAGACAAAGTATAGGCCAGGTGGCCAAAGACTGTAAACCTCACTCAAAGAAAAAGATCTTGGGGTGAGTATAATACCGAACACATCTCCTAAGGTGCACATCAACCAGATAACTGTTGCAGCATATGTTCGCCTGGCAAACCTGAGAAAAACATTCCAATACTTCAGTAAGGAATCGTTCAAGGCTCTGTACACCATGTACGTCAGGCCCATATTGGAGTATGCAGCACTAGTTTGGAACCCACACCTGGTCAAGCATGTCAAGAAATTAGAGAAAGTGCAAAGGTTAGCAACAAGGCTAGTTCCAGAGCTAAGGGAAATGTCCTACAAAGAAAGGTTTAAGGAACCCGGCCTGACGACACTGGAGGACAGGAGGTTAGGGGAGACATGATAATGACATACAAAATACTGAGAGGAATAGATAAGGTGGACAAAGACAGGATGTTCCAGAGATGGGACACAGAAACAAGGGGCCATAATTGGAAATTGAAGATCAGATGAGTCAAAGAGATGTTAGGAAGTATTTCTTCAGTCATAGAGTTGTCAGGAAGTGAAATAGTCTGGCAAGTGATGTAGTGGTACGTCAAAGACCTGGGAGTGATCATGTCGGAGGATCTCACCTTCAAGGACCATAACATTGTATCAATCGCATCTGCTAGAAAAATGACAGGATGGATATAAGAACCTTCAAAACTAGGGAGGCCAAGCCCATGATGACACTCTTCAGGTCACTTGTTCTATCTAGGCTGGAATATTGCTGCACACTAACAGCACCTCTCAAGGCAGGTGAAATTGCTGACCTAGAAAATGTGCAGAGAACCTTCACGGCGCGCATAACAGAGATAAAACACCTCAATTACTGGGAGCGCTTGAGGTTCCTGAACCTGTATTCCCTGGAACGCAGGCGGGAGAGATACATGATTATATACACCTGGAAAATCCTAGAGGGACTAGTACCGAACTTGCACACGAAAATCACTCACTACGAAAGCAAAAGACTTGGCAGACGATGCAACATCCCCCCAATGAAAAGCAGGGGTGTCACTAGCACGTTAAGAGACCATACAATAAGTGCCAGGGGCCCGAGACTGTTCAACTGCCTCCCAGCATACATAAGGGGGATTACCAACAGACCCCTGGCAGTCTTCAAGCTGGCACTGGACAAGCACCTAAAGTCGGTTCCTGACCAGCCGGGCTGTGGCTCGTACGTTGGTTTGCGTGCAGCCAGCAGTAACAGCCTGGTTGATCAGGCTCTGATACACCAGGAGGCCTGGTCACAGACCGGGCCGCGGGGGCGTTGACCCCCGGAACTCTCTCCAGGTAAACTCCAGGTAAACTCCAGTGGAGGCAGGAATCATATATAGTTTTAAGACGAGGTATAATAAAGCTCATGGAGCAGGGAGCAAGAGGATCTAGTAGCGATCAGTGAAGGGGCAGGGCCAGGAGCTATGTCTAGACGTCTCGACCTCTGCAGTCACAAATAGGTGAGTATATATATACACACACAATCTACCCCCCTTCCCACACTCCCTCTGTCTCACCATTATTCTCCCCTTTACAACTCCCCCAAAACACATGCACACACACACACACACACACACACACACACACACTACACCACCTAATCCATTAAAAAAAATGGTGCCTCAGAGGTGAAGTCGAATGCTCAGGGGATCAGAGGAAGATGGTTCTGGTAAGGAAGAATGGATGAAAGAGCAATGTAAAAGGATGGAACAAGGGTGGGAGAGCAAACTATGTGAGCTTGTTACAAAAATGGAGAAGAGGATGGAGGCTGAGAAGAAATAGGAGTCACTAGTCAAAGCCGCGGAAGCCAGGATACGAGCCCTAGAACATGAGGTAAATTGGCTGAAGCGAGTCACGGGGCTATTGCCCAGAGGAGACATAGCATCTGAAGCAGGTACACCCCTACCGAATGAGGAGCCCAGTGGAAAGGAAGGAGATAAGACTTATGCTAAGGCCCTATCAGTCCACCAAGCTGGGCCGAGGGGTGAAAGGGGAGAGAGGTTGAGTGCAGGGATAGCAGTAAGGGAGAGGGGGGATAGACCCCATGCAGAGCCATGACCATGCCACTAGGAGATTCAGGAAAAGATAAGCGAGACAAAGGCCATATACAAATGGGACCATGAGACACAAAGGGAAAGGCAATTGGAGGAGGAGAGGGAAAAGTCTGTGTTTATTCATGGGCTTCAGGAGAGCAAGGGGAAGACACACAATGAAAGATGGCAGGAAGAAAAACAGGAGATTGAAAACATCATCAAAGAAATAGGCAAGGAGGACATGACTGAGATAGTAAATTTTCGGAGAATTTGGGGGTACTTGAAGGGAAGAAATCAGCCAGTCAAACTGATTTTCAAGACAGAAACGGTGCAGAAAAGGATCCTGCAAGAGAAATTACAGCTGGAGGAATCATCAACATACAAGGGGTGCTCCTGGACAGAGACAGAACAAGAACAAATTATCAGCAGCTGAGGGAGAGGACACAGAAGCAAAAGGGGCTAAGAAGAGAGACAAAGACTGAGTCAGCAGAGGACAAACGGAGCAGTGCAAAGCAACAAGTGCAAGCACACACACAACCACCCCAGAACCCCACAACCAAACATGCTAACCCAACGCAAACCACAATCCACACTTGCAGCCCCCACACTATGCTGTAGAATCTCACAGCACACTGTCAGGTCTCCCACCCTCACAGACCCCCCAGAACACAGTGATGAAGAGGAAACTGAAGGTATGGTACACCAACGCTGATGGAATAACGAATAAGTGGGAGGAGTGGCACGAGAGTCAAAGAGGCACCACTGAACACCATAGCTCTCACAGAAACCAAGCTCACAGGAATGATAACAGATGTCATCTTTCCAACGGGATCTCAGATCCTGAGAAAAGATTGAGGGAGCGGAGAAGTGGCACTGCTCATCAATAACCAATGGGATTTTGATGAGCTGGAGAGAGGAGACAGAGGAGAAGCAAGAGATTGCATAATAGGAACACTTCAGTCTGGAGGTCCTAAGGTGGTAATTGCAGTGATGTATAACCCACCACAGAACTACAGGAGGCCAAGGCAAGAGTATGATGAGAGTAATAGAGCAATGGTCGACACACTGGCTGAAGTAGCCAGAAGGACCCAAAGACGTGGAAGGCTAAAATGATGGAGGTGATACTAGAAAACCTCATGTACCAATACATAAGGGACACTACCAGAGAGAGAGGAGAGGATGAACCAGCAAGACTGGGCCTCGTAATCACTCTGAGTAGTGCAGATATTGAGGACACCACCTATGAAAAACCCCTCAGGGCTAGTGACCACATGGTTCTGAGCTTCGAATGTATAGTAGAGTTACAATTGGAGAGAGGGAAGCAGAAAGGGCAGGATGAATGAAGCCAAACTACAAGAGAGGTGACTACACAGGCCTGAAGAATTTCCTGCATAGGGTTCAGTGGGACAGAGAACTGGCAGGGAAGTCAGTAAATGAGATGATGGAGTATGCGACAACATTATACAAGAAAGCTGAGGAGAGGTTTGTACCCGAGGGTAACATAAATAACGAGAAGGCCAGGATGAGCCCTTGGTTCACCCGAAGGTGTAGAGAGGCGAAAACCAAGTGTGCTAGAGAATGGAAGAAGTATAGAAGGCAAAGGACTCAGGAGAAAGGAGATCAGTCGCAGAGCCAGAAATGAATATACACAGGTAAGAAGGGAGGCCCAATGACAATATGAAAATAGCATAGCAGCGAAAGCCAAATCTGACCCAAAGCTGTTGTATAGCCACATCAGGAGGATAACAACAGTCAAGGACCAGGTAATGAGGCTGAGAAAGGAAGGAGGAGAGATCTTAAGAAACTACTGCAAAGTATGTGAGGAGCTCAATATGAGATTCAAACAAGTGTTCACAGAGGAGACAGACAGGACTCTGGAAAGACAGAGAGGTGGGGTACATTATCAAGTATTGGACACAATACATACAACAGAGGAAGAAGTGAAGAGGTTGCTAAGTGAGCTAGATACATCAAAGGCGATGGGGCCGGATAATATCTCTCCATAGGTCCTGAGAGAGGGAGCAGAGGCACAATGTGTACCACTAACAACAATCTTCAACACATCTATCCCGACAGGGCAATTACCTGAGGTATGGAAGACAGTAAATTTAGTCCCACTTTTTCAAAGAGGAGATAGACACGAAGCATTAAACTACAGACCAGTGTCACTGACATGTATAGTATGCAAGTCATGGAGAAGATTATTAGAAGAGTGATGGAGCACCTAGAAAGGAATGAGCTTATCAGCGATAGCCAACACGGTTTTAGGGACAGGAAATCCTGTGTAACAAACCTACTGGAGTTCTATGACAGAGTGACAGCAGTAAGACAAGAGAGAGAGAGGGGTGGGTAGATTGCATTTTCTTGGACTGCAAGAAGGCGTTTGACACAGTTCCACACAAGAGATAAGTGCAAAAGTTGGAGAACCAGGCAGGGATAACAGGGAAGGCACTGCAATCGATCTGGAAATACCTGTCAGGAAGACAACAGTGAGTCATGGTACATGGTGAGGTGTCAGAGTGGGTGCCTGTGATAAGCAGGGTTCCACAGGGGTCAGTCCAAGAACCGGTGTTGTTTCTGGTATTTGGGAATGACATGATGGAAGGAATAAACCCAGAAGTGTCCCTGTTTGCAGATGATGTGAAGTTGATGAGAAGAATTCAATCAGACGAGGACCAGGTAGAACTACAAAGGGATCTGGACAGGCTGCAGGCCTGGTCCAGCAACTGGCTCCTGGAGTTCAACCCCACCAAGTGCAAAGTCATGAAGATAGAGGAAGGGCAAAGAGTACAGCAGATGGAGTACAGTCTAGGGGGGCCAGAGACTACAAACATCACACAAGAAAAAGGATCTCGGGGTGAGTATAACACCGGGCACATCTCCTGCAGCGCACATCAACCAAATAACTGCTGCAGCATATGGGCGCCTAGCAAACCTAAGCACAGCATTCTGATATCTTAATAAGGAATCATTCA
The DNA here is from genome assembly GCF_026875155.1 of Cherax quadricarinatus. Lineage (NCBI taxonomy): Eukaryota > Metazoa > Arthropoda > Malacostraca > Decapoda > Parastacidae > Cherax > Cherax quadricarinatus. Next base: position 6,216,962 of record NC_069448.1, read on the forward strand.
GGACCCTGTACACCATGTATGTTAGGCCTATATTGGAGTGCTTGGGCTGGGAAAGAAACATGGCTTGTGAACTAGGCTGCCCAGCATATGTGGCATTTGTGTGGCCGAGTGGATAAGAGCGCTACCTGGGAATCTTGTCCATCCCAGTAGCAGTATCGAGTCCTGCTGACTGCGATCTCTCTCTCTCTCTTACTCTATGTGTGTGTATATATATATATATATATATATATATATATATATATATATATATATATATATATATATATATATATATATATATATATATATATGCTAACAAACAGAAATCATATCTGTGCAGATTCTATGCCTTGGGCATCTGCAGGCATGGAATATCTAGAAAAGCAAGTGGGAAGTGCAATTTTGACTATCCAAACAAAAGCGCGACCTGATGACCAAAGATGAAGGCAACTCTTCTTCTTGTAAACTATTTTACCTTGAAATGTGTTACTCTTCAGGACATGAAAGACAATGGTACAACACATACTGTCAGGCACACCATTTAAACGGGACCAGAAGGTACAGATCACACAGGCCATGGGAAACAATCCAGGGTAGTTACAACCACTCCAGAAAAAGCAATTTTTTAGTGCCAGGTGGAAAAAACCTGGAAGGAAATGACAGAAATGCTACAACACCTCGGATCATTACTTAAGTGGAAGCACTTAATGCCAGGAAATAAAGTTCCCCTACTTACTTAAACTCCAGGTAATACGACAACATTTGTATTTGCAAATATACAGGGCCTAAAGCCATCAACAAGCAACAAAATACCCTTCAGTGGACTCCTCACAGTTTGCGGCTCCCACTAAGACCCACACAAAGGATCACTTTGACAACATAATATGGATCCCAAAGTATAAATTATTCAAATTCGACAGAGAGAACAGGCAACAAGGAGAAATTGGCATGTATGTCACAGAGTCACTCATTTGCTCGAACTGATGTAGTTGAAGATTTGGCAGTAAAGATTGAAAAACAAAACTTGTCAATGTGGTTGTATACAAGCTACCAGATACAACTTCCTAATAGTTCAAGAAACAGCTTTTGAAAACTGAGTGTTGTTTGGAAAATCTTCCAATCCCAGCCTCAGATATACTGTGGCTGGGGGGAGGGGGTTCAACTTAAGACACGTAAAATGGAGAAATGTGCCAAATAATTTCTTAGCGGAGAAAACCCCGGGAGGCAGCTCAGGTGAAATCACACACACACACGAGCTATTAAATCTCTACAACAAATTTACCTTAAACTAGCAAATAGTGGAGCCAATAAGACTGAAAAATGTACTTCACTTTATCTTCACTAATAACGATGATCTGGTATGAAATATAATAGTGGCAAAGACAATACACGCGAAGAACAAACATGTATCCGCAGGGCTCCTGACCAGCAACATTAAATCAGTTATGAGGGTGCCTTCACCAAATTTAACTTCAGTAGCAGAAACAAACATTGGAATCATATTAACTATGTTCTAAACGAAACAAGCTGGAAAGATATCTTAATCAACTTGGATCCGAACCTTTACCTAGAAAAGATTAACTCTATGGCACATGAGGTATGCTCATGTGCCAAAGAAGGGATGTCAACTACAAACATAGAGAGAGAGAGAGAGAGAGAGAGAGAGAGAGAGATGCTCCCTCTACATAGCTGCCAGTCTATCTGAAATACAAAAGATATAGTCACTCCACAAGTGTGACAGTAAAGCAATTGCAAAGAATTACAGACCGACTGCACTAATAAGTCCCACATCATAAATTTTTTTGAAAGGGTTCTAAGAAGCAAGATCGCCAACCATTTGGATACTCATCAGTTGCACAACCCATGGCAGCATGGATTTAGAGCAGGTCGCTCCTGACTTTCACAGCTACAGTATCACTATGACATGGTGTTGGAAGTACCGGAGAACAATCATAATGAGACTTTGCGAAAACCTTCGTTAAGTGCGATCTTGACGTAATAACACACAAAATGCGTGATAAAGAAATAACAGGAAAAGTTGGTAGTTGGATCTATAACTTCCTAACAAATAGCACACAAAGAGTAATAGTAAACAAAGTAAAGTCAGAAGAGGCTACAATGAAAAATTTTGTTCCACCGTGCAGTACTCAACCCCATCCCTTTCCTCATCCATATATCTGATATAGATAGAGATGTAAGCCACAACAGTGTCCTCCACAGCACAATGTCCTTTGCTGATGATACCAGAATTTTCATGACAGCGTCATCCATCGAGGACAAATCTTCAAGCAGATATCATATAAGTTTTTAAATGGGTCGCCTCAGAAAACAATATGAAGTTCAGTGAAGACGAATTTCAATTACTCTTCTATGGAAAACCCGAGGAAATAAAAACTGTATTGGAGTATAAAACAAATTCCAATCACACAACAGAGCTAAAAGCTAATGTGAAGGACCTTGGAGTGGCAATGCCAGAGAATTTCACTTTCAAAGATCGCAACAATGTATCTACAACATCTGCTAGGAAAATGGCAGGATGGATAATGAGAACATTCAAAACTAGGGATGAAAAGCCATTGATGATTCTCTTCAAATAGCTTGTTCTCTTTAGGCTGAAATATTGTTATACATTAAGGGCCCCTTTCAAGGCAGGCGAAATTGCAGACCTGGAGAATATACAGAGAACTTTCACTGCACATATAAATGCCAGAAAGCACCTAAATTACTGGGAACGGTTGAATGCCCTTGACCTGTACTCCTTGGAACACAGGCGAGAAAGATCCATGATGATATACACTTGGAAAATCCTAGAGGGACTAGTCCCAAATCTACGCAGAGAAATCACTCAGCATGAAAGCAAAAGACTCGGCAGGCGGTGCAACAACTCCATCCCCCCTCCCCCACCTTCCCAATGAAAAGCAGGGGAGCCATGAGTGCGCTAAGAGACAACACAATAGGTGTCAGGGACCCAAAACTATTCAACTGCCTTCTGGCATACATAAAATGGATTACCAATAGTCCCCTGTTTGTCCTTAAGAGGGAGCTGGACAGACACCTAAAGCCAGTACCTGACCAGCCGGGTTGTGGTTCGTACGTCGGTCTGCGTGCAGCCAGCAGTAACAACCTGATTGATCAGGCCCTGATCCACCGAAAGGCTTGATCATGAACCGGACTGCGGGGACGTTCACCCTTGGAATACCCTCCAGGTATACTCCAGGCACTGGCCAGAGAAACAGAATATATAAAAATTAAGCTTAAGGAATCATATAGGAACCAAGAAGCACAGGAAGAACTTAAAGCAATAAATGAAACTGGAAAAAAAAAATTCTTGTGCCAGATTTAGAGCAAAAAATCACCCAGTATCGGGCCCTTACTTGAACGAGATGGAACTTACACAGATGACAGCAAAGAAATGACGGAGATACTTAAGTCCCTATGGGACTCAGCGTTTAGTAAGACGTTAATCATACTAAGGGTCGACAAGCTAAATTAATTTTTTATGACCGAGGCTCAAAATTTGGTTCATTTAAGAATTTCTGACATAATCCTAACACCACAGGACTTTGAAAAAGCAATAAATTATATGTCCATGCACTCTGCCCCAGGCCCAGCCTCGTGGAACTCCGCGTTCATCAAGAACTGCAAGAAACCCCTTTCACGTGCCTTAAATATTCTATAGAGAAGGGGCATAGACACAGGGGTCATCCCAGTCACTAAAAACAACGGATATAGCCCAACTCTACAAAGGTGGCAGTAAAGTAATTGCAGAAAATTACAGACTGATAGTATTAACGTCCCACATTACAAAAAGTCTTTGAAAGGGTTCTAAGAGGCAAGATCGCCAACCACCTGGATACTCATCAGTTGCACAACCCAGGGTAGCATGGGCTTAGAGCAGGTCACTCCTGCCACTCATAACTACTGAACCACTTTGACATGGTCTTGGATGCACTGGAGGACAAACAAATTGCAGATGTAATATACACAAACTTTGTGACAAGTGCGATCATGGTGTAATAACACACAAAATGGGTGATAAAGGAGTAACAGGAAAAGTGGGAAGATGAATCTTTAATTTCCCAACAAACAGAACACAAAGAGTAATAGTAAACAGAATAAAGTCAGGACGGCTTTTCATGTAAAGCCAGAGCAGCTAAAATGAAAAGCTCTGTTCCACAATATACAGTACTCGCTCCCATCCTTTTCCTTTTCCTCATATCTGACATAGACAGAAATGTAAGCCACAGCACCCTGTCCTCCTTTGCTGATGAGGATACTGCAGATCTTAAGGCGGACATTAACCAAGTCTTTAAATAGGCCTCAGAAAACAATATGAAGATCAATGCAGACAAATTTCAATTAGTCAGCTATGGAAAACTTCAGGAAACAAAAACTGTATCGGAGTATAAAACAAATTCCAGCCACACAATAGAGCAGAAAGCTAATTTGAAAGACCCGGGAGTGGCAATGTCAGAGAATCTCATTATCAAAGATCACAGCTGTCTCTGCTGCATCTGCTAGGAAAATGATAGGATGGATAATGAGAACAGAACCTTCAAAACTGGGCTGGAATGTTCCTGTATACCAATGGCCCCTTTCAAGGTAACTAAAATTGCAGACCTGGAGAAAATGTAGAGAACTCTCATTGCACGTATAAGTACAATAAAGCGCCTAAATTACTGGGAATGGTTGAAGTCCCTTTTACCTGTACTCCTTGGAATGCAGGCTAGAAAGATACATTATAATGTACAATTGGAAAATCTTAGAAGGACTGGTTTCAAGTCTGCACACAGAAATCACTTCTTATGAAAGCAAAAGACACGGCTGCAGGTGCGGCATCCCCTCAAAGAAAAGTTTGATCACCATGAGTACGCTAATTGACAACACAGTAAGTGTCAGGGGCCCAAGACTGTTCAGCTGCCTCCCAGCATACATAAGGGGAATTACAAGTCGAGCCCTGTCTGTCTTCAAGAGGGACCTGGACTGGTACCTAGTCAGTTCCTGACCAACCAGGCTATGGTTCGTACGTCGGTTTGCTTGTGGCTGGCAGTAGCAGTCTGGTTGATCAGGCCCTGATCCATTACGAGGTCTGGTCATGGACCGGGTCGCGGGGGCGTTGACCCCCGAAACACCCTCCAGATACACTCCAGGTATTGATCTAGTCACAATGCTAATTTAGCCATGGTATTCATGTAGCCATGGTGTTGTTTTAGCCATGGTGTTGTTTTAGCCATGGTGTTGTTTTAGCCATGGTGTTGTTTTAGCCATGGTGTTGTTTTAGCCATGGTGTCTCTTTAGCCACGATGTTGTTTTAGCCCCGGTGTTTTAGAAACAGTGTTGTTTTAGCCCCGGTGTTTTAGCGACAGTATTTTTTAGCCCTGGTGTTTTAGCCACAGTGTTGTTTTAACCACGGTGTTGTTTTAGCCATGTTGTTGTTTTAGCCACAGCGTTGTTTTAGCCACAGCGTTGTTTTAGCCACAGTGTTGTTTTAACTATGGTGTTGTTTTAACCATGGTGTTGTTTTAGCCACAGTGTTGTTTTAACTATGGTGTTGTTTTAACCATGGTGTTGTTTTAGCCACAGTGTTGTTTTAACTATGGTGTTGTTTTAACCATGGTGTTGTTTAAGCCAAAGTGTTGTTTTAGCCACTGTTGTTTTAACTATGGTGTTGTTTTAACCATGGTGTTGTTTTAGCCACAGTGTTGTTTTAACCACTGTATTGTTTTAACCATGGTTTTGTTTTAGCCACGATGTTGTTTTAACCATGGTATTGCTCCAGTTTTGTCAGTCACTGCAAGAAATTCATCAAAAATCTCTCTGCATAAGATGTTAGTTGAGGTTACCAACAGTTATAACCTGGTGCACATGTGATGTTCGTCAGCTTGTTGGTTTTATATATCTTTGAACTGAAGGTGTTCTTCAGTACTTATTGGTGTTCTCCTTCATTGTGACTCTCTTATTTGGTCCTTGCTTCCTCCAAGAATAATTCCTTAAATCATTTGTTCATCTTCTTGTGGACTTCCTGGTCATTTCTTGTGAACTCTCCTCTCTCTTTCTTTATGTTAAATGCTTGGTTCGTTACTGTTGTCGTCCTTCAAATATAACTTTCAATACTATGTTATTTTCAAATTGTCAATCAACATTTCTTCTCGCCCATGTGTATTCATTTGTGACTCTTCTGCTCGTTTCTCTATTTTTTTTTACTCTTTACTTTCTGTATTTTTGTTAAGGTTTTGGCTGTGTGTAACTTAAATAAAACGTTGTGGCTCCTAAAGGCTACTCAACCTGCTGTCTAGGGGTAATATTATTTAAGATTGAAAAAAAAAAACACTCTAGGGCCAGCTTGTACCTTCACATTTAATGTGACTAATGTCAATTTATTATAAGGAAGGACACAAAAACTCACCTATACAAAAATATATATTAATAGTAACGAAACATATACAACCTACAATTTACTCTACTACAACCAACATCACCACACTCCAGTTCACCTTTAGTTCACTAGAACACTACTACTAGTGAGTAAAACAAAATATATAAACATTTATAAAAAGGGAGGCTCCATGACACCCCCCTTTTCTGCCGGTCTGTCTACCAACAGTCATAAACACCACACGAGTACTCTCCCAAAACTTAAACAGGCCTCGGCACACTAGGGCCTTAGAGGTAAACATGAGAACACTGAAACACAAATAAAATTACCTATAATATAAACTAAAAAATAACTCACCAACACACCTGCTCACATATTTACATCTTGCTCCATCTGCTGTGCCTCACTTACGGCACAAAACAACTCACTCTTCTCTCTCCTGGCCACTCGGACTGACCAGGAAAAATACGTGTCCAGTTTCAGAACATCCCAGAACTATGGAGCATTATTTATAACATATATATTTTTTTTTACATTATTTTAAATGCAGCACACTGCATAATAATTTTTAACACACGAAATTGTAATAACACGATTGTAAACAAAACATGCAACTGGTGGGGCCTGAACCCAGGGCGAATGTGCCCTGGGGTTGGCCTGGGAGTTTTAGTACTCACTTGCCTTGGCTTCAAGTCCCACCCGTTCCCTGAATTTTATTTTCCATTTTTTTTTCATGCTCTTGTACTTTAAGCTTCTGTCTTTCTCTTCATCTCTGGGTGATCCCATTTGTTCTCTTTTTTATTATTATTGTTTCTTCTACTTCTGGGTAAGAATTTCCCTTCTGCTTCCCTGCACTTCTCTCCTAATTAGTCCATCATCTTGTAATTGCTTTCCTTTCAATTCCTTAACCCAATGCATTACAATCAAGAATAAGAATAAGAATATAAGAATATCTTTATTTATCACAAGTACATGTACAAGGTATACAGTCCTGGCTGACATCAATGACATACTACTATATAGAAAGCTCCTTGTTATGCTGAACATTTCGGGCAAATTAGGTCAGTTTTGTCCCAGGATGCGACCCACACCAGTCGACTAACACCCAGGTACCCATTTTAAACTGATGGGTGAACAGGGACAGGGACAGTTCTTGTCCTGTAAATTCAACAGTGTAAAAAAAAGTGAATAATCCAGGAACGCGGAAACCACTAAGCAAGTACCTGATGTCATTCTTAGAGTAATGGCGAGGTGGAACGAACCAGATATGAAACTGGCAGAGGCAAGCTCCATGCCCAGCTTAAATAATTTTGGAAAGGGAGACCAGGAGCAGGAACTCGCCTCTTATCCCCCCCCCTAGAAAAAAATTGAATGGAAATAAATCACTTTGTCTGACTTTTTGGGGGGTTATCCTAGGTAATTTACAAGTATGTTAAACAATCAACTATGTTAATTGTACTTATGTGTATCTGTACCTGGATAAACACTTCGTACAAATGGATCGAGTATCAAGCTGGCAGCTATTCTGAGAAAGTCACTTCTTCCTCCCAGACAGTCACATGCTAATTTTGGTGCTGTTTTTTGAGAATCATTGTTAGTTTTTGCCCAACAGATATTATAGGGTAACAACCCAACATAGCATATTCTATGTAGATTTCCAACATGTGGTTCACAGAAAATTTCTCGATTTACTTTATTTAGGTTAGGTTAGTTTAGGTTAGGTTAAGCTAGGTTAGGATGGGCTATGTTAGGTTAGGTTAAGTTAGGTAAGCCTTAGTTAGGCTGCATTTTCCTTTATCAGTCAAAAAAAAAACAATTATACCACAAGGGTAATAAAAGAAATATAAGATAAAGACGCGGCTGAGGAAACTGCTGAACCAGGAAGCAACAGCTTCGTAGAACAGCATTAATAACGTCTGCAACAGCAGCAAAACCAGCAGTAGCTGCAGGAATAACAAAAGTAATGATAACTACAGCAGCAATAACTGCAGTAGCAGCAACAACAGCACCAACATAAGCAACTGCAATAGTCGTAACTCCAGCAACAGTAACAGCAACTGTATCAGCATCAACAATACTAACAGCAGCAGCAGTGTTAAGAGCAATAATAACCGCAGGTGGGCAGATTCAGCGGGGTGTACCAAGCCAGCAGAGTAACCCACGTCTTGGCTTCATTTACCAGAGTAACCAACGTCTTGAGTTTATTTTCTTGCATCACTGCTGCTAACATCTGTTTCTACACGTGACCTCTTGCAACCCATACTCTAAACAGCTCAACCCATACTCTCAACCCATACTCTCAACCCATACTCTCAACCCATACTCTCAACCCATACTCTCAACCCATTCTCTCAATAGTAGTGCATCAGTGGTACGTACTGAGGTATTTTTTTGGAAGGTGCCGCCGCCCACTACCAGGAATGGGTGTCGCCCGGTCTTCTATGAGGAATGAGGAAGGGGATCACCCGGAATGAGATTCTCCCTGACTTCTATGACTCGCCCTTCCACTTCCATTTTCTTGAATCCAAAGCCCTCCCCTCTTTCTTCTCCTACCCTTTCCGTCACCTCCACCACCACAACTACCTTCACTACCACCACCACAACCACCTTCACTACCACCACCACAACCACCTTCACTACCACCACCACAACCACCTTCACCACCACCCCCACAACCACCTTCACCACCACCACCACCACCACCACCACACCACCACCACCACCACCACCACCACAACCACCTTCACCACCACCACAACCACCTTCGCTACCAGCACCACAACCACCTTCACCACCACCACCACAACCACCTTCACCACCACCACCACAACCACCTTCACCACCACCACAACCACCACCACCACCACTACAACCACCTTCACCACCACCACCAACACCAATCACCACCACAACCACCTTCACCATCACCATCACCATCCCAATTACTACCATCACCAAGGAGCATGAAAACAGATTTACCATGAAGGCTTCCGAGGCCATGGGAAGAGACAGTAGAGTCACACTTGATGCCACTCACACAGACACGTCACCTACTAAGCAGGTAACACCGTTGCTGAAATTTCGAAGGGGATCAGAGGAGGCTGTCTCCGCCTGTCATACCGAAATAAAATTTGGGAATGAACTATGTATGTGCAGTAGCGGTGTTACCTACTTAGTAGGTGATGCGTCTGTGTGAGTGGCATCAAGTGTGACTCTACTGTCTCTGCACTACTGCTACTACTGCTACTACTACTATCACTATTACTGCTACTACTACTATCACTACTACTGTTACTACTATCACTACTACTACTATCACTACTACTGTTACTACTACTATCACTACTACTGCTACTACTACTATCACTACTACTGTTACTATTATCACTATTACTGCTACTACTATCACTACTACTGTTACTACTATCACTACTACTGCTACTACTACTATCACTACTACTACTATCACTACTACTACTACTATCACTACTACTACTACTACTATCACTACTACTACTATCACTACTACTACTATCACTACTACTACTACTACTACTAATATCACTACTACTACTACTACTACTACTACTACTACTAATATCACTACTACTACTACTACTATTACTACTGCTGTTACTACTACTACTACTACTGCTACCACTATTATTACTGCTGCTGCTACTACTACTATTGCTACTGAAATTACCTAACCTAACCTAACCTAACCTAACCTACGATATTACTACTACTACTATTACTGCTACTACTACTACGAGTACTACTACTACTACTATTACTACTACTATTACTACTGCTACTACTACTACTACTACTACTACTACTGCTGCTGCTGCTACTACTACTAGACTACTACTACTATTACTATTATTATTATTATTACTACAATTACTACTATTACTACTGCTACTACTACCACTACTGCTACTATTATTATTACTGCTACTACTACTACTACTACTACTACTACTACTACTGCTGCTGCTGCTGCTGCTGCTGCTGCTGCTACTATTACTACTGCCATTACTACTGCTACTACTACTGCTACTACTACTGCTGCTGCTGCTACTATTACTACTGCCATTACTACTGCCATTACTACTGCTACTACTACTGCTACTACTACTACTGCTGCTGGTACTACTACAACTATTACTACTACTATTATTGCTACTAATACTGCTGCTATTACTACTACTACTATTATTACTACTACTGTACTACTACAGCGACTACTACTGTTATTACCACGACTACTACTAGTAATACTACTACTACTCCTACTACTACTTCTACTACTACTATTACCACGACTACAACTACTACTACTACTTCTACCATCACTGCTGGTGCTGCTACGTCATCTAACTTGACCACTTCTTGCGGTCCAGCAAGTTACATCTACCTTGGCAAGCCTCGCCCAATAACACCTCGTTTTCTAATAAAAACCAAAATTGCTTTCTCTTATGGAAGAAATTTATTACATTGAACCATTACTTTTCGAGCTAATAACTGGATAATGGAACTTAATGCGCTGCTGGAAGATTTGAAACAGATTCGGGCTGTGAATGTCCTAATTTACCATTTCAGTTTAAGAAATCTGGGTTTTAGTTTCCATGTGATGACTTACCTGGAGTTTACCTGGAGAGAGTTCCGGGGGTCTTGTAAAGACTTGTAAAGTCTTCTCCTGATTCGGATGAAATATTTATTGAACTACATTAGAAACTTATGCCGCACTCTTCTCTATTGAAATCGCGTGCGTTGAGGTGCTCGTGGCTTGGTTGGTAGCGTCCTCAGCTCACGCACTGAACGTCAGGGATCGATACCCGGCACGGGTGAAACGTTGGGCATGTTTTCTTACACCTGCTGTCTCTGTTCACCT
>NC_069448.1:6230716-6243216 GCF_026875155.1 Cherax quadricarinatus
ACCATGTTAACGGCTTTGAGGGGACTTGAGCTAGAGTTCGTCACGGCCACGCTAGCTGGAGATTCGTCTGTAAAAACTTGCATTTGTGGTCACAGTGGTGCCTGTGTTAACCTTTCCTATGGTGTAGAAATATACCTAGTTGGACGAATCTTATTGTGGCTAGCTGGTCCAGTGGCTAACGCGACGGTCTGGAGTTTTGAGACTCTCTGACCGCGGGTTCTATCCCCGTCCGTGGTATGGTTTAATAATAACAATAATAATAATAATTATTTCTACATGTATATGGTATACAGGCCTAGCAGACATCACTGACATACCACTGTATAGAATGCCGCTTGTTATGCAGAGCATTTCAGATAAATTAGGTTAATTCTGTCCCCAGGATGAGACCCACACCAGTCGAATAACACCCAGGTACCTATTTGGCTGATAGTTGAACATGAACAGCAGGTAACTTAATTATGCACGTCTTAATGTTTCCACCCGTACCGGAGATCGACCCGCAGACCTCAGTTATGTGAGCTGAGTGCGCTAGCAATCTAGCTACGGAACACCTAACACAAAGTTGGAAACATCAATAACTTCTACGTATATATTGCCTTCCTGCGCTAGTTACATGAGAAGATATGCAAAACAACCAGGGAAGAGTTGTATAATAGCTTTAGGCCTTTCATGTTGCAATCAACACATAAGGGAAAAATTCAAAACAACGTTCACTGCCATCCCTGATAATATTGCACCAGTTAAAGAGGTTAGGATTAAACGGAGAACCGAACCCTGGATGACTACTGAGGTATTAGATAATATGAAATTCAGAGACCAGTTGCTAAAAAAAATTAAGGCAAACAGACAGGATATTGCAGCACTAAATGAATTCCAAAGGGTGAGGAACAGAGTGCAGAGGCTTGTAAAAACAACAAAGACAAGGCACTATTGCTAAAAAATCGAAAACTACAAGAATAACTCCAGGAAGCTCTGGCAACAACTAAAACAGTTGGGGTATAGCCATAAATCCATAGATAGATCTGACATGGTACTAAATATCGATAACGAGGTATGTCATGAAACAACTAAAGTGGCAAATTGTTTTAATTCCTACTACACAACTGTCGCAACAACACTAGTAAGTAAACTACCAGCTGCATCAAATACCTTTAACACAGACTCTGATAAATTTTAAATTTACTATACCAATTAAGGGGTAACCCCAAACAGTTGTCAACTAGTGAGTGTATCTCATGACCTCGTGCAAAAAGAACTAAGCAGGTTAAACCCAACTAAGAGCACCGGTTAAGTTAATTTTAATATGTTTATTATGCACCCCATACCCAACCTGTGGACGGTCCAGATCACCGGCCCAGATAACATCCCGTCTAAGTTCCTAAAAGATGGTGTCTCTGAATTCCCAGTCCCTGTTGCTCACATAAAAACTTTGACCATTACCACTAATACCGTTCCAGGGGGTTGAGGGGGGTCAAGAAAGCCAGAGTTATTCCTATCTTCAAGACAAATAGCAGGTCTGATGTCAGCAACTAGAGGCCTGTTTGTATACACAGTGTAATATCCAAAATTCTAAAGAGGGCGGTGTACTGTAGTTAAGTAGTTAAGTATCTTAATGACAACATTCTTTCTTTATAGTTACCAATCAGGCTTTAGGAGATCTTACTCAACCAACACCTCCCTAATTAATTTGATGGATTACATGAGAACTGAAATGTCGATAGGGAACCTCATAGGAATGGTAACCTTAGATTTGCAAAAGGCCTTCGATACTGTCAATCATAATATATTGTGTAAACAACTTCAAGCTATCGGCATAGGTTCCGTAGAGTGGTTTAAGTCCTATCTTAACAACAGGAAACAAATTGTCAAAATCAACAAAGCAGAATCAGAACACCTGCCGATAGCATGCGGAGTTCCCCAAGGTAGTATCCTGGGTCCCTTATTATTCCTATGTTATGTAAACGACATGCCCATCAGTGTCAAGTGCAAACTCCTACTGTATGCAGATGACAGTGCTCTGTTGGTGTCAGATAAAGACCCACAAGATATAACTAATGTAATAACACTGGAACTGGACTCCTGCAGCAAATGGTTAGTAGACAATAAACTATCGTTACACCTCGGGACAACAGAAACCATACTCTTCGGCAGGAAACAAACTGAGAAGGGCAAATAATTTTAATGTCTGGTGTAATGGGGAACCCATCACTTCAGTTTCCTCAGTAAAATATCTGGGAATCCCCTTTGACCCATTCATGTCAGGAGAATTGTTAGGGAACAGTGTAGTAAAGAAAGCGAATGCCAGACTAAAGTTCCTCTGCAGACAAGCACAGTGTTTACTTACTGAAGCTCGCAGGACCCTATGTGTAGCCCTTATACAATGTCATATGGACTACGCTTGCTCTTCATGGTATTCTGCCTTGACAAAAAACTGGAAGATAGACTGGAAATCACCCAGAACAAAATGGTAAGATTCATCCTGGACTTGAGTCCAAGAGAACATTTAGGCCAGGATGAATTACAACAATTGGATATGTTGAATATTGATGACAGAGTAAAACAATTGAAATTTAATCAAGTTTATAAAATTGCTCACAGTGTCCAGAATATCTCGCTGCCGATTTTGTCAAGGCTGGGAAACACAGCCTTGGGGGAGAGAGCACAACTTTGTAGTACCCACAGTCAGTGGCCAGGCTTCAAACACCTTTTATTGTACAGCAATAAAAAAATGGAACAGACTGCCTGCACATGTCGCTTTTTAAAGCGAGTCAAAAGGTACCTTATGAATGTAGCGACAGAAAGGGAAGAGAATTATTTTTTATTTTTAGGTAACACACATGTAAATATAAATAACTCATTTTGCCTTATTCCTTTATAGTATAATAATATCTCCTTTATAGTATAAAAATAAGGAATTAAAAAGACCCCAATGGAAATATGTCACTGACTTTTTTGGGTTATCCTAGGTTCTCTACACATCTGCTGCTATGTATGATAGTCTATGTAACCGCATTTGTGTATACCTGAATAAACTTATTTACAGTGTTGTAGAAAAGAGAAGGAGCAAGCAGATACGATCACAGGGAACGTCCGTCTACAGCAAAGGCTCCTGTGATCGTATCTGCTTGCACCTTCTCGTCTTTTCTGCAGCATTGCAAGCTCCTGATGATGTGTTGATTGCAAGATGAAAAGCCTAGAGCTATCATTCAACTCCCACCGTGGTTGTTTTGCTTCTTGTATCGCTTGTTTGGAAAGGTGTATTTCTCTCAGTGTATATATGCCTCGAGTTTAATCTTTGTTTCACGTATTAAAGTGTTCTTGCTGGTAGTGAACACGTTACGTGCAGCTTTAAAGACCCTCGTGTAGTTAATAGCCTTTAAACTCCATTAAGCAACGAAGTGGTTACATGTATAGTGTGTAGCAGGTGTGTGTGTTGACGTGTATAACAGGTGCGTGTGATTACGTGTGTAGCAGGTGTGTGATGAGGTGTGTAGCAGTGTGTGATGACGTGGGTGAGATGAAGTGCGTAGCAGGTGTGTGTGCTGACGTGTAACAGGTGTGTGATATGTATATCAGGTGCGTGTGATGAGCTGTGCAGCAGGTGTGTGTGTACTCACCTATTTGTGGTTGCAGGGGTCGATTCATAGCTCGTGGCCCCGCCTCTTCACTGATCGCTACTAGGTCCTCTCTCTTCCTGCTCCATGAGCTTAATCAAGCCTCGTCTTAAAACTATGTTTGGTTCCTGCCTCCACTACGTCACTTTCTAGGCTACTCCACTTCCTGACAACTCTATAACTGAAGAAATGCTTCCTTACATTCCTTTGACTCATCGGAGTCTTCAACTTCCAATTGTGACCCCTTATTTCTGTGTCCCATCTCTGGAGCATCCTGTCTTTGTCCACCTTGTCAATTCCTCGCAGTATTTTATATGTCGTCATCATGTCTCCCCTAACTCTCCTGTCCTCCAGTGTCCTTTCTTCGTAGAACAATCCCCTTAGTTTTGGGACTAGTCTTGTTGCAAACCTTAGCACTTTCTCTAATTTCTTAACGTGCTTGACCAGGTGTGGATTCCAAACTGGTGCTGCATACTCCAATAAGGACCTGACGTACATGGTGTACAGTCTTGAGCGATTTATTACTGAGGTATCTGAACGCTATTCTTAAGTTTGCCAGGCGCCCATATGCTGCAGCAATCTGGTTGATGTGCTCCTCAGGACATGTGCTCGGTATTATACTCACCTCAAGATCTTTTTTCTTGAGTGAGGTTTGCAGTCTTTGGCCACTTAGAATATACTCTGCGGTCTTCTTTGGGTTAAATTCAAGAACCCAGTTGATGGACCAGGCTTGTAGCCTGTCCAGGTCTCTTTGTAGTCCTGCCTGATCCTCATCCGATTTAATTCTCCTCATTAACTTCACGTCATCTGCAAACAGGGACACTTCTGAGTCTATCCTTTCCGTCACGTCATTCGCATATACCAAAAACAGCACAGGTAGTAGGACTGACCCCTGTGGAACTCTGTTAGTCACAGGTACCTACTTTGACACCTCGTCACGTACCATGACTCGTTGTTGCCTCCCTGTCAGGTATTCTCTGATCCATTGCAGTGCCCTTCCTGATATACGTGCCTGATCCTTTACTTCTGCACTAATCTCTTGTGAGGAACTGTGTCGAAGGCCTTCTTGCAAGCCAAGAAAATGTAATCTACCTACCCTTCTGTCTCGTGCCTTACTTCCGTTACCTTGTCATAAAACTCTAGTAGGTTGGGGGGCAGTGACACAAGGGATTTTTCCTTCCCTGAAACTGTGCTTGTTGTCGTTTATAAGCTTGCTTCTTTCTAGGTGCTCCACCACTTCCCTCCTGATGATCTTCTCTTTGTATACTATACACGTCAGTGACACAGGTTTGTAGTTTAATGCCTTATGTCTGTATGCTTTCTTAAAAATTGGGACTACATTTGCCATCTTCCATACCTCAGGCAGTTGTCAAGTTTCAGTGGATGTGTTGAAGATTTTTGTTAGTGACACACACAGCATCTCTGGTCCCAGTCTAAGGACCCATGAAGAGATGTCCGGTCCCACCACCTTTGAGGTATCAAGTTCATATAGCAGCTTCTTCACCTCCTCGGTTGTATGTATTTCATTCAGCACTTGTTGGTGTACCCCCTCCCATTCTGACTTCATTGAGTCCTTCCTGTCTCCACTGTAAATACTTCTTTAAATCTCATGTTGAGCTCCTCACATACTTCTTGCTCGTTTCTTGTAAACTACCCACCTTCTTTCCTCAGCCTGATTACCTGGTCCTTAACTGTTTTCTTCCTCGTGATGTGGCTATACAACAGCTTCGGGTCAGACTTGACATTCGATGCTGTTATTTTCGTATTGCGTGTGTGTGCTATGACGTGTGTAGCAGGTGTATGAATGATGACGTGTGTAACAGGTGTGTGTGTGTGTGATGACATATGTAGCAGGCGTGTATGTGATGACGTATGTAGCAGGTGTGTGTGTGATGACATATGTAGCAGGTGTGTGACAGTAAGCCTACTGCTACTTCTCATAGTCCCCCCTAGGAGCGAGTTATTGTGGGCCTAGTTCCCCTGAGTTCCCATCAGAGTGACAGGTCCTCATCTCAGCCATAGCCGGATATGCCCCGGCCTCACTCCTAGACCTGCGGTCTTCCAGTTAACAAGCTCCCCTCCCGGACTGGCTGGGGCTCACCTTTCACTGCCCGCTGTGAACAGTAGCAGGTGTATGAGTGAAATGTGTATCAGGTGTGTGTGTGATGACGTATGTAGCAGGTGTGCGTTATGACGTGTGTAGCAGGTGTGCGTTATGACGTGTAGCAGGTGTGCGTTATGACGTGTGTAACAGGTGTGTGTGATGACGTGTGTAGCAGGTGTGCGAGTGACGTGTGTAACAGGTGTGTGAGTAATGAAGTGGGTAACAGGTAATGTGCACGGTAGGTGGGAGGTCACCGAGGTAATAAGAAAGGTGCGTGAGAGGTCACCGAGGTAATGTGCACGGTGAGTGGGAGGTCACCGAGGTAATGTGCACGGTGGGAGGAGGGTTACCGTGGTAATGTGCACGGTGAGTGGGAGGTCACCGAGGTAATGTGCACGGTGGGAGGAAGGTTACCGTGGTAATGTGCACGGTGGGAGGGAGGTCACCGAGGTAATGTGCACGGTGGGAGGGAGGTCACCGAGGTAATGTGCACGGTGGGAGTGAGGTCACCAAGGTAATGTGCACGGTGGGTGGGAGGTCACGCAGGTAATGTGCACGGTGGATGGGAGGTCACGCAAGTAATGTGCACGGTGGGAGGTCACCGAGGTAATGTGCACGGTGAGTGGGAGGTCACAGGTAATGTGCACGGTGGGAGGGAGGTCACCGAGGTAATGTGCACGGTGGGTGGGAGGTCACGCAGGTAATGTTAATGGTGGGAGGGAGGTCACGCAGGTAATGTGCACGGTGGGTGGGAGGTCACACAGGTAATGTGCACGGTGGGGGGCTCACCGAGGTAATGTGCACGGTGGGTGGGAGGTCACGCAGGTAATGTGCATGGTGGGAGGGAGGTCACGCAGGTAATGTGCACGGTGGGAGGTCACCCAGGTAATGTGCACGGTGGGAGGTCACGCAGGTAATGTGCACGGTGGGTGGGAGGTCACACAGGTAATGTGCACGGTGGGAGGGAGGTCACCGAGGTAATGTGCACGGTGGGTGGGAGGTCACGCAGGTAATGTGCATGGTGGGAGGGAGGTCACGCAGGTAATGTGCATGGTGGGTGGGAGGTCACGCAAGTAATGTGCACGGTGGGAGGTCACCGAGGTAATGTGCACGGTGAGTGGGAGGTCATACAGGTAATGTGCACGGTGGGAGGGAGGTCACCGAGGTAATGTGCACGGTGGGTGGGAGGTCACGCAGGTAATGTTAATGGTGGGAGGGAGGTCACACAGGTAATGTGTACGGTGGGTGGGAGGTCACACAGGTAATGTGCACGGTGGGGGGTCACCGAGGTAATGTGCACGGTGGGTGGGAGGTCACGCAGGTAATGTGCACGGTGGGTGGGAGGTCACACAGGTAATGTGCACGGTGGGTGGGAGGTCACACAGGTAATGTGCACGGTGGGGGGTCACCGAGGTAATGTGCACGGTGGGAGGTCACGCAGGTAATGTGCACGGTGGGTGGGAAGTCACACAGGTAATGTGCACGGTGGGAGGGAGGTCACCGAGGTAATGTGCACGGTGGGTGGGAGGTCACGCAGGTAATGTGCACGGTGGGTGGGAGGTCACACAGGTAAGGCAGGGGGGGGGGTAGAGGTAATGTGCACGTGGGTGGAGGTCACGCAGGTAATGTGCACGATGGGTGGGAGGTCACGCAGGTAATGTGCACGATGGGTGGGAGGTCACGCAGGTAATGTGCACGATGGGTGGGAGGTCACGCAGGTAATGTGCACGGTGGGATGGTGAGGGGGAAGGCACGCAGGTAATGTGCACGGTGGGAGGGAGGTCACGCAGGTAATGTGCACGGTGGGAGGGAGGTCACGCAGGTAATGTGCACGATGGGTATACGTAAGAATCTTGTGCACTCTGGCCTCCTCCACCATCGATCCAACAGCTGACTGAGATACAGTTGCCTAGTGTCTCTTGCACCTTTCACTACTCTCACCTTAGTTTATGCCTTAGTGGTCGTTTTTTACAACGATCGCAAGTTTATTTCAGCAAGTATCATGTAGTGATTAGCTGAAAGTTCTTTATAACTAGAGAAGATGCGTAATGTCATTTTTATGGCGTGTAGAATGAATGACCGGCAGTAATATTTACAAGCAATGAATTGTTTACGTTTTTTTTTTGTATTATTGTGTTTCTTTTCAATGATGGATTTTTGTTGTAATATGGTAGTGTGTATTAATGACGGGGGAGGTGTAAGTGTGTGTAATTATAATAGAGTGGGGATATTATAGGTGCCAAGGGTCGCTTGTGAGGCTTCACTTGTTGTGAGTGTTGTCTGGGTGCCGCCAGCGGCCGCCGCAGTACCGCACTTCTCACACATAAGGTTACACGTTCCCTCCTCTCTCTCCCACCCTCTCCTCTCTCTCTCTCTCCCCCTCGCTCACCACATTCGACTCACGGGTCCCGGTGTATTGTATTAATGGGCAAACTGTGATAAATCTTCTCTCCCGGGACCTGAACTTGAAGCAATTTATCGGAAAAGGATATAAAAACAAAAATGTCGGAGTGTGTGAGTGGTGGCGGGGTTGCCGATGCTGCCGCCGGCGGCGGCGGGGGAGCACAGGCTGACAGTTTGGTCAGACAAAGAACAGTACCTGACACTTGTGACCAGAACTGCTCACCAATGTACAATGGAGTGGTGGTCTCGGGTGAGAAGGGAAGGAGCCAGTGTTCCCTTCACCTGTGGTCCAAGAAAGCTCTCCTCAACCGAAAGGACATACCCAAACACTTGCAGTTCAACCCGTATATTGAGACAGGTTATAGGCCTCTCCTGTCAGCCTGGGGATGTCTCATGAGCCTATTTTACTTCCACAACGAGACTATCAACATCATCACTCACGGTAGGTACTTTGTGTATGTTAACGCCATACATTACCCACAGGCTAATATTTTTATTTCTACAAGGTATCAGGCTTAGCTGATATCAGTGACGTACTATTATATAGAAAAATCTTTGTTATGCAGAGAATATCGGGCAAATTACATCAATTTTGCCCCAGGATGCGACCCACACCAGTCGACTAACACCCAGGTGCCCATTTTACCCATGGGTGAACAGGGACAAAAGATGTAAGGAAACACGTCCAATGTTACCACCTTTGCCGGAAATCGAACCACGGACCCTCAGCATGAGAAGCGAGAGCTTTGCCTACCAGGCAAATGAGCCTGGTGAGTAAGACTCGTGAGTAACTCACTGGGGCTCTGTATTGCCGGCTACACAGGCCAAACATTATCCTAATTTACGCAGATGTTACATTGTCATATTCATCAGCCTCACACTGCTGTATTAACTTGTATACCTCATACACTGCTGTATTACCTTGTATACCTCATACACTGCTGTATTACATTGTATACCTCATACACTGCTGTATTACCTTGTATACCTCATACACTGCTGTATTACCTTGTATACCTCATACACTGCTGTATTGTATTCCGCATACATTGCTGTATTACCTTGTATACCTCATACACTGCAGTATTACATTGTATACCTGGTACTAGCCAGATTAAGATCAGTGATTTTTAATGATAACACTGCTACTTATTGTAGGCCGTGAGTCGTGGCTGGTAGCGTCGTGGCTGGTGGGGTCGTGAGTCGTGACCGGTGGAGTCGAGTCGTGGCTGGTAGGGTCGTGACCGGTGGGGTCGTGAGTCGTGGCTGGTAGGGTCGTGAGTCGTGGCTAGTAGGGTCGTGAGTCGTGGCTGGTAGGGTCGTGAGTCGTGGCTAGTAGGGTCGTGAGTCGTGGCTGGTAGGGTCGTGAGTCGTGGCTGGTAGGGTCGTGACCGGTGGAGTCGTGAGTCGTGGCTGGTGGGGTCGTGACCGGTGGGGTCGTGAGTCGTGGCTGGTAGGGTCGTGACCGGTGGGGTCGTGAGCCGTGGCTGGTAGGGTCGTGAGTCGTGGCTGGTGGGGTTGTAAGTCGTGGCAGGTGGGGTAGCGAGTCGTGGCTGGTAGGGTCCTGACTTGTGGGGTCGTGAGTCGTGGCTGGTGGGGTCGTGAGCCCCGACTGGTGGGTCATCCGACACTTTTCCTCCCTGAAGTGGGTAAGAGAGCATCTTGCAGTTACTGATAATGTGCTCTCTCTCAAGGAAGAGGGAGAATTACCTTGATACTCTTGAAAAAGTTAGCTGGAGCCACATCTCCCATTCCTTGAATCAGATTTGATTACCTCTCATTTTCCAGTGGTTATATGACCGTTACTGCTTCTGAGGTAGCCTGTGACTAGCAATTATATAATGAATGGGATCATATATTTAACCTTGGCTGGCGTCTGTGTGGCTAATGTGGTCTAGCCTTGCTATTTTTACCACAGACTATAAACCATGTATTGCTTTAAGCCGTATGAGCACCCATATGTCCCAGGAAAGCAATATACATTTCTAGTTGGTTGATAGGTTTTAACTTTAAAATTATTGACTGGGTGTGGGTGTCATTTAGACTGCTTGTCACCTGCTCACTACCAGCCAATCATACATTAATCCCTGAAATAGAGATTAAAGCAAACTGTGTGTGCAAGCTGAAATTTTATATATACACCCACACGTCTTGTTGACCATCACATAAAAATATATTTTGAAGTCACCATTGCAGAATTGGATATTTGTTAAACTGTTTTCGGTTAGGATACAATGCCAAGTCGTGTATTTAATATTAATGATTTTCTACAAATTGACGTAGAACCAATTTGTGGACTACCTATGACGTTTTACAGGGCAAACCCAAGACCAGTGTTTACCAAACTCTCGTTATATAAGTTTTAATCTTATATATTGGGGGAAAAGTGCTCTCGTGGATCGAGTCGTGGCTCACTGACAGGAAGCAGAGTGTGTCCATAAATGGGGTTAAATCCGAGTGGGGATCTGTAACAAGTGGCGTTCCACAGGGATCAGTTTTGGGCCCGTTGTTGTTTATAATATATATCAATGATCTTGAGGGAATTACTAGTGATATGAGCAAATTCGCCGATGACACAAAGATAGGTAGGATAATTGATTCAAACGTAGATGTTATGGAACTTCAGGAGGATTTAAACAAACTCTATTCTTGGTCAGAAAAGTGGCAGATGCAGTTCAATGTAGATAAATGCAAGGTTCTGAAGCTCGGGAGTGCCCATAACCCTAGTACTTATAAGTTAAATGATGTAGAACTTAGCCATACAGATTGCGAAAAGGACTTGGGGGTTATGGTGAGCAGCAACCTTAAACCAAGACCAGCAATGCCTAAGCGTACGTAATAAGGCAAATAGATTACTGGGATTTATATCAAGAAGTGTAAGCAACAGAAGTCCAGAGGTCATACTGCAGCTTTATACATCATTAGTAAGGCCTCACCTAGATTATGCAGCTCAGTTCTGGTCTCCATATTACAGAATGGACATAAATTCGTTAGAAAACATTCAGCGTAGGATGACTAAATTAATACATAGCATTAGAAATCTTCCTTATGAAGAAAGATTGAAGACTCTTAAGTTACATTCACTTGTTAGACGAAGAATGAGGGAGACCTGATCGAAGTGTATAAGTGGAAGATAGGTATTAATAAAGGGATATTAATAAGGTCTTGAGGATGTCTCTCCAAGGAGAACCGCAGAAATTGAATTTAAATTTGATAAGTTTAGATTTGAAAGGACATAGGAAGTATTGTTTGGAAATGGAGTTGATGAGGGGAACGTCTACCTAGTTGGGTTATTGAGGCTGGGACTTTGGGTAGTTTCAAATTTAGGTTGGATAAGTACATGAGTGGGAGGGGTTGGATTTGAGTGGGACTTTCACATCAGAGCTTATTTCTTGGGTGGCATTGAAAATTGGGTTGGGCAAATGTTTTGTTAGTGGGATGAATTGTAAAGGACCTGCCTAGTATGGGCCAACAGGCCTCCTGCAGTGTGCCTCCTTATGTTCTCGTCTAAAAGTGTTTCCTCATGTGTTGGCGCATTTTTATTTTAATGTAGCTATTTATCTTCCGGTTCTGAACCATTTCACAATATATACGTACCTGTCAGCTTGGCGTCAGTGCTCTAGTGATCTCCCACAAGCTGCCGGACATGGGTACCAGAGCGTGCATTCCCCGCCCATTTGTCCCAGCAGGTTTGGGTTTCCATGGTAACTCGTCCGGCATCGAGTATTTAATCTCAAACTTTATTTATTCCATAAGTAGAGTTATCACACAAAATTCATAAGGCGAGTCATTTCTTTCTCGCATTATTTCGTTCGATGGAATTTAACTCCATGTATGAATTAAAAAGTTAGCAAGAGAAAAGTACATTGGTGCAGCATTATCCCCACCAAGACTAGCACTCAACACCATAGACACGTGCTCTTGAACGCGGCGCGCGCGCGCCACACACCCACACACACACACACACAACCACACACACACACACACCACACACACACACACACACACACACACACACACACACACACACACACACAGCTAGTGACGTCACTAGCCCCGGATTGTGTTATTCACATGTTAATCAACCTCACACCTCTTTACCATACATGCTAGCCATGTATTCTAAATTAAATCACACACACACACGCAAATACAACAGGCCTAGTCTAATCGACATTGCCTAGGGCAAAATGGTAACTAACCACACACTCAACACTCTTCTCACACACACACACACTCACACAAAACACACACTCACACACACACTCACACTCACTCACACACACACACACACATACACACACACATACTGGAGTATGCAGCACCAGTTTGGAATCCACACCTAGTCAAGCACGTCAAGAAATTAGAGAAAGTGC